>CM067365.1:45037633-45072633 GCA_034401795.1 Chaetoderma sp. LZ-2023a
TCAAATTTGATTTCCAACACGTAAATTACGTTTGATATGTCCACCGCCATTTTAAACTGAGTAACAGTTTGAAGCTTGAACGAAAAGAGGCCCTACAGCAAACCCTGTTTACAATGGATACTTAGTCTTGTGGCCTTAAAGATAGTGGTTCTTTAAGACGGGTGCGTATACGACCACATGCCTTACCTAGCCACATATTTGTGGTTTTAAAACGTCATTTAAATATGACACCCTACTTATACTAACCACTCTTGCGTCAACGTAACGCACCAATTGCCAAGCCGGGAAAAGAACGACCCTTGAGAAGACTATTTTTTGAAATTTTACCACTGGAAAGACTGGCTCGGTTACCGAGCCAGTCATTCCAGTGGTAAAATTTCAAAACTAGATTTCTCTTGGCCTACAAATGGACACTGGGTAAGCAAAAACTTGAAATTTAAATATTATACAGTTACCCCTTTGATGGCCAAGCCCGGCAAAAAACGGGCTCTGAAGGGGTCTCGAGGAAGGACCATTTACATGATAATAGAAAGATATTTATTAATTCCAGTTGAAATTTGTACAAAAAATGTCTTCTTATCCTGTAAGAATTCTAAATCTCGGCCATTAAAGTGTAACTTGCTATTAGTAGCATTCTGAGCGCTTTAATAAGGCGTTGTTGACGCAAGGTTAAACGCCCATCTTTCGAATCGACCACATTTAAATGCCCCATTAAGTGCCCATTATTATAGGCAGGTTTTAGTGCAACGCGTCAACATTATTCAAACCAATATTAACACATGATACGGGCATATAACGCACAGCGAACCGAAATGAATATTCTGAAATTCAGCAATATGCGTATAAGGGTTAAATTAATAATTCGAAAAGACTAACCAAATCTCTCTATTTAATGCGATCGGGCGGCTCCTCTAAGGCGATAACTGCAGAATATCTAATCCCTCTCACACCAACCGCGCAACTTAATGCGATCTTCTTCTGCCGGGATTGCCAAATATTATCTAATCGTTCCAGATAATAAAATATTTTTTGTAAATGGTTCGAGAAATTTCGAATGGTGAATAGAATCTGTAATTGCCACATGACATCTCATCCATAGATCAACATCATAAGCTTGTTTTAGTATTTTGTATCGGTATGTTTCGATCAGAATTTGACTTTGATGAAAATATATGGAAGTACATATCTAATAGAATTCGCATCTGAGGCAAAATGGAAACGTCCAACGTGTTCATATATAAAGCACGTGACATAACTCTGTATGTCAATCATAATAACATTGCAACACATTTTTGGAGCACGGCCAGTGCACTCTGGCGTGAATGGCATTGCTGCGATGGCCTTAGTGTAGACAGCAATGCTTTCCAGTCAAATTCTTTTTCAAGATATTTAACAGAACATCTGTGACAATATAAATACCCTCACTCCCCCTCCCCCACCAGGCCACTACCCCCCCCCCCCCCCCCCCCCCCCCCGGTCTCTCCCCCCCCTCCCTCCCCCCCCCCCCTCCATTCCCTTCCCCTCCCTCCCTCCCCTCTCCTCTCCTCTCCTCTCCTCTCCTCTCCTCTCCTCTCCTCTCCCTCCCTCCCTCCCTCCCTCCCTCCCTCCCTCTCTCTCTCTCTCTCTCTCGCCAGCACCACCACCAAACATTTCCATGGCTCTCAGTCACCACGCCACCCTAATCAATCACAAAAATAACTTTTGTTGTGCAAACACAGAACCATTGATTTCATGGTACGACCAAAGCACATAGTACGACCTCAACGCCCCACGCACTGAATATAGAGCCGACCCGATTGTCAATGTCAAACCAAAGAATGCCGACAGTCCGATTGTGATACATATACATGCATATACGGGATACTGAATGAGTCATATCCAAAGCAATCAATCATGATGGTAGAAACGAGCTGGCTCAGGGAACTCTAGATAACTACGTGCTGGTTGTTAACCATTTTAAACCATATATACCAGAAACGACTTCCTTTCAGCCTTGAAATCGTTCAAGAAATATTTTTTCAAAGAAAATGTCAATTTGTAGACCAAGAGGAGACCATTTTTGAAAGTTTAGCACTGGAATCACTGCCTCGGTTATCGAGCCAGTCATTCTAGTGGTCAATTTTCAAAAATAGTCTTTTGTTGGTCTGCAAATGGACATTTCTCAAGACCACTGCAGAAGCCGTTTTTGGCTGATATGAGTGTTAAGGGGATAGGGAACATTTTGTTGAATATTTTGAAAATAACTTGACTTGGAGCTGTGCGAAAATGGTCAACACCTTATTAGTATAATTGTCTTTGAACTAAGACACTTATGCTTCAAGGGTTTAAAGCTTTAACTAAAAAAATATAGATTGGGTGTAGATTGTAGTAGGTTGGATCGTTGGTCGGTGTGGTACTCAAAGCATAGGTCGGTCAAATCTATCGCTGTGAAAAACGTGACATAAAAAAATGTAATTTTAACCATTTCCATAGCAACAACCGAAGGAGCAGTCTCGGAAATCCATTATGAATTGAGCCCAACTAATCCTACCATTCGCATGGTAAGCCTAGTAGTGACGTCATTTATTTGATTATCTGACACAATAGATGAATCCAGCTTATCGATCAATCATATGACGTCATAATCAATTACTTCACATGTAGGCTGGCGTCATAAACAATTACGTCATGAATGACGCTATTTAGTTCGTCATAAAGGCGTAATAGCCCGTCAAGTTGTACGAAATGTATGTCTTTACTATTTAATAAACGTTCTGTTGAATATTTTGAAACTAACTTGACTGTGTGGCGTTGATGCCATAGGCAGCAACAGCACCCAGTCAAATTAGTTTCAAAATATTCAACAGCTTACCTGCATAATTTCCCGAAAGTTGAGATTCAGGGAATGCAGGGATCAACCGATCGCAACAAAAATAAAGCGTGGCTGGAGAGTAACTCGAGTCAGAGATCAGCCACGCATAGCTAAAATTGGATCCATCCATTACTCAGTCCTTTTTAATAATCAAGTTGCTATTTATAAGCAACAACTTTCAGCAACTTCATTTCAGCAGGTCATTTATTTGACAATCTTATATTGAGCTAAGTACCATAATGGGCACTTTTGTTCAATCACCAACGCTCCAACAACTCCGCGTGAAATGGATGGCGGGTGGGTTGGGTGCTGCATAGGACCTGACACCAATCCGCTGTAGTGCTCTAACGATAGGGCTGTCGCACTAATCGTATTTGATTTTACTCGGAATCGACGGGCGTAAGACGGATGAGTCACTCGATGAGATAAATATTATTGCAAAGTGTGTATGCGCGGTGATTGCTATAGATATGGATCATCTATAAATAATTTCTGTAAAATTGTATATTTCCGTGTGCGAAATTAGGGTAAATAAATTACCTACCAAAGTCTAATTGATGAACGACAAACATAACATAGATACGCCCAAACACGTAATGGGCATTTCCAGTTTTAGCTATTCCCCGCCCATCTCTAGTATAGTGAAGAGAGATCCAGAGAGGATAGTGAGGCCAATAATTTTTCCCAACGGTAATATTTTCATGATGACCACCATAACAAAACGCCCAAGGGCCAGTGTTGCTCACCTGGATCATTTGCACCGAGCTCTGAGCTCTCTAACTATTAATTTCCAAAAAACTATACAGGTTAGCCGTTGAATATTTTGAAACTAATTTGCTGTTGCTATATATGGCAGCAACAGCGCCCAGTTAAATTAGTTTCAAAATATTCAACAGCATGTTTATTAAATACTAAAGACATACAATTCGTACAACAACGCTTTAGCCCGTTACCAATCATGCGTTCGTGACGCGCTTAATTACGCCATTCATGACGTCATTGATTATGACGTCAGCATACACCACATAGTTGATTATGACGTCATACGATGAATGGATAAACTGGAAAGGTCGATTACCATTAACGACATTATGGCGGCTGCTTGATGGGTGTGAGGAGCTGGGTGGGGGGGGGGCGACATCGGTTCCATCTCTACGTATCATAGGAAATTAACTTGTTTCCATATCTAGTCAAGCAACATCACACTACATACTTCATTATGTTATTGAAAAGATGTGGCAATTCCAGCCAATCCTCTGCAAATCGATGCTGTGCCTCCCCCCTACCATCTTGCCCGTCACCCACACGCACATTTCCTTCGAGACCGGCCATGCCCAATGCCAGAATCAGATATATAATTTCCTGTCGCGCTTTGTCTGATTGACTCGTGGGAAATCTGTCAACATCGGAGAACGCTTCATCCAATTACTGGAACCGGTCAGTTAGGCACCGAACATGGACATATATGCAATGGAATGGAAGAAAACGTACGTACGTAAACAATGACAGACTCGTAGAAAACTAGATAGCGAGATAGACGGGCGAACGGGTGGGCGGGCGGGTAAGTGGGTTCCTGAACAGGAATCGCAACTAATGTGATTATTTCCTGGTGGACAAAAATACATGCATTCAACGTTACAGAATATATACCGGTATCCTAGATATGACGTCGCTCTTGACGTTGAAGACTTCAGAATCAAGGGAGATAAATCTTCACGTGATTTCCTGTATCAGGTCACATGCTGATTTTGCATCTTACATTAGCTATTTAGCGAATGTTAGACACCTCAAGCTTGTTGACTATTCATTATTACACGATAATGCATTAAATACGTAAACGATTGTACATAAAATGAGTTACTCCATGTAAGACCGTTAACTCTTCAATGACTAAATTTTATCAAAAAAATCAAAATATTTGCTTAATGAATGTCCATTTGCAGGCTAGAGGTGAGGCTATTTGTGAAAATTTACCACTGAAATGACTGGCTCGGTTATCGAGCCAGTCATTACAGTGGTACATTTTCAAAAATATTCTTCTCTTGGCCTGCAAATGGACATTTCTCAAGACCACTGCTGAGGCCGTTTTAGGCTGATATGAGTGTTAAACGTTAAACGTCATAATGAAACGATTAAAATATCGTAATGACGTAATGAGAAATGGTAACTGTACCAATTACGTTCCATATGAGTGGCGTGTTATATCACCTGAATAGCTATTTTGACATGAGGATAGTTATCCATTTAAGCACACCTTTTAACACTTCCAACTTACCATAGCTCGATGGTATACTGCTGACTATGCAACGTGGTGTTGCTGGGGGGGGGGGGGGGGGGGGGCGCTGGTGGAGTGTGTGCGGCTGCGTGTGGCCGGTTGCTAATGGTGGTGGTTGGCCGGGGTGGGGTGGGCGGGGGCGAGGTTCTGAATTGGTGCATTCATATCATCATATATAACGATATGCCATCTATTTCGGGAAATGTTGCATTTCTTCTGTATTTTTCTGCTTTTCCGTACAGCAATTAAACACACAGTTACCATTTCTCAATGCCAACAGACCTTTCCCATATATACTAGCAGTTTATGTGTTATACACAGCACCAGGGGTGGGGGGTAGTGGTAATGGAGGAATCTAGTTTTACCTATGCCCCGCCTATCTCTAGCTAAGCTGCACCAACGTGTTGCCCTGCACTCTCTGAATCTAAATTTCCAGAAAACTATACAGGTAAGCTGTTGAATATTTTGAAACTAATTTGACTGGATGCTGTTGATTCCTATGGCAGCAACAGCGGCCCAGTAAAATTAGTTTCAAAATATTCAACAGCATGTTTATTAAATTAGCAAAGATATATAATTCGTACAACACGACGGTCTAGTAAGCCTGTAAGCTGGACTAAATCGAGTCATTCATGACGTAATTGATTATGACGCCTGCCTACACGCCATGTAGTTGATTATGCAGTTATCATACCCATAGGTGTTCCAGGTGTACCTTTAGCCCTACTCTACAAGTTTCTTCAAAATTACGTTTCGACCAATGGACCCATAGTGAAGCTATTTAGGCTACTGAATTTTTCAAATCCCACTTGTCTGAACCAAAGTTTTACTTTCTACCCCAAAGAACCACAACTTACAGTTAAATTTCTTTCTGGAAATAACAGACTAATAAATTTTACAATATTGTGATTCTAATTCCCTAATTTGACTTTTTTTTTACCAGAAAATAGAAAACGAGTTCGTGACGTTTTGCTAATTGTAACAATATGTGACTGTATTTTGATAATAAATATCCAAAGAACACACTTAGCTTTAAATGCTTTAAATAAACAATTCCTTCTGGCATTTACTTATGATGTTTTTAGTAAAAACACCTTTAGGGTCCGACACCGGTTTCATTACTGTGAACTGAGACGTGAACGGACAATGAAATCCTGCTCTAATAACCACCTAGCCTTTGGGACCATAAGATGATGGTTTCTTAAGACATGTGATCTCACAACTACCTGTCTTAAAGAACCACCAACCAAAAGCTATACCCTATGATGAGTGACTTATACTAAGGGGCCACCTGTCTTTTGCGACCACTTATTTGTGATCCATGCAGTGGTCACATTATACAGGCTTGAGGACATATGATTTAAACAAGGATGGAGGGTTAGGGGGGGGGGGGGGGGGTGAGGGGGAACTTTGTTCTTCCAAAGCAGACGCCGGTAGGTCTTTCACAGCACATATTACTCAGCCATGTTTATAGGCCTAAAACATGTTTCTTCGTAAAACCCGATATTGCTTGGGAGACTCAAGACAGGAGTGTTTTCCGTATCGAAGATCTTTCAAAACATCTTGGAGTTCAGTATAGACCGTTCTCGTGCGAGCACTGTATGAACTTGTGAATACGAAAACAACCGAATAGCATGGCTTGCGGATTTAGCGAAATGTGTTGAAACATTTTCCCTGTGAAAGGGCACTCAATGTGCTCGCTTATCTATATATCCGTCCGTCCACCCACCGGTAGAAACTTAAAATCGACTACAATGATCGAACTTAAGTGAACTTAAGTTGAGGAGCAGCAATAATAATAACACTGTGTGTTGTAATATTTAAGGCGTTTATATGCTAGTTCCCAATGCTAGGGTCTAGACTCACGCTTACACTGTGAGAAGAGGGTCTTTAAAAGCTATGAAATGCGTTGGGGCCTCACACGATCGTGATTGCTTAAAACAGCTAGTGATGATATTAATGGCATGTTTCGTCAATGTATCCAAACCTTCTTTAGGATGTGGGGGGGGGGGGAGCGAAGGTTCAACTTCAAGGACAAGTTCCTATGTTCGGGTATCGTTCACGGATTCGTTAATGTCAATCTTCTGGAATCACGGACCGTAAAACCATGACAACGACACGATACGAAAACACGTCCTGGTGGTTTAGAGGTGACGCTCAAATGTATTTCGTCGTTTGGCAATCATTCACAAACTATGGATTTAATTAAACCTGGCTAGAAAGGCCATCTTGGAACGGAGACAAGGGAGGCAAACTATTCAACATCTTAACAGTTTATTTATCTTTAAATTTTGATTCAAGGAATTCAGGATTTAGTTTCAAACCGGTTCCAACACGCGTAGATTTGCGCAAAAAATTGGGCGGAGCATAGCTAGAAATGGACGTGGTATAGTTAGAAATGTATCCCTGTGTTGTAGCTCATGCGGGACAGCAATCTATCAACAAAGAGTCGATATTATAAGTGAACATAGATATAGAAACACGTAGAGTTAACATAATTTCAGACTCTTCCTTAAAACCGTCTGATGGCTGAGTCTCTGCAGACGACATATTCCAGGCAGGGCAGGGGCTAAGCCACCAACAACGTTCAGTCGAATTGTTCTCAAAATATTCAGTAAATCAAGCGCTTCATTGAATTTATTGTCTGGTAGCTCGCAGCAGCGAGAAGGTTAAATCACTTCAAAAGTATTTAACAGACTATTTGCTATACATCATGACGAATTTCTCATATATATATATATATATATATATATATATATATATATATATATATATATATATATATATATATATATATATATATAGGGCCTATATATATATATATATATATATATATATATATATATATATATATATATATATATATAGGGCCTATATATATATATATATATATATATATATATATATATATATATATATATATATATATATATATATATATATATATATATATATACATATATATATATATATATATATATATATATATATATATATATATATATATATATATATATATATATAGCTTGAAGAATTTAGACTAAAGGTCGCTTTGAGGTCATCAACTATATTCACATTTTAACAGCCATCGTACTTTCTCCCATATGACGGTACGATTATTGATCGTCCATTAGAGCAATTTATGATGACACATTTACAGCATAATAATACCAGCGACTCTCTGTGGCATACGCTCCATAACATACAATAAAATATGGTCATTATTACTTGATGGCGACATATATTAGCCATGGATGTTAGAAATTGCCAGTCGATGGAAATACCATGCCATATTTTACAAGTTAACGGTCGTATCCGCACGTGGGAACCCCGCTTAGCAAGCGAACTGGGAGAGAGTAAGTCCCATATACTCATGCATTAAAATTGCAATAACCAATGAAATTGTTTGAAAACCTCTTCTGACTCAGAAGAGAATATCGCATTAAAGTTAGCGTAAAGCAGTAAAACTAGGAACTATTTTGAAAAATTCAGTGGCAATTGTCTTCTTAGAAGCCTCCATTTCAGTTTGATATTTGCAGCTGCCGTTATTTGGGATTCTCTTGTTCTCGCTGCTGCCAAATACTCAAAATAAAACCATTCCAGTAACGCTAATGCTGAGCATTGTACTGTTGTTGGTTGGCGGCTGGCTCCAAATATCAAACTAAAATGGCGGTGTCGAAGAAGACGATCATCATTAACTGTTTCTAAATATTTATTAGTCTTAATACTTCAGGATAACTTTAACCCTTCAATCACTATGTGTGATAAAAAACGAGTGTCCATTTGCAGGCCAAGAGAGAACTATTTTTGAAAATTTACCACTGGAAGGACTGGCTCGGTTATCTTGGCCTGCAAATGGGCATTCCTTAAGACCATAAGCATAGGCCAGTAGAGGTTTACCGAAGATATCAGTTTCAGTTTGACGTGTATTACACTCAGGCTACGAGGCAGCATATGAGGGTTCATATTTATAACATTTATTATGGTAAAGTGACAAATTATACAGTGATTATCACGAGGTTAATAAACAAATAAATAAATAAATATTAATTACATTAATAACAGCGATAATAGACTTGGTGACTTATTTTTATTTGGCATATAAAAGGTATTTACACATTTTTTTTAGAACTGGCCTGTTGCATATTGAAAGCAGTCCGTTTGCTCTTTCTATCGAGCTATTGGTTAGGTAGTAAGAAGGGATTAATCTTTGTCGGTCAGCGCTAAATTTTGCTCAATGGAAAAGAAAGCGTAATTCGTCATATACGCATTACAGATGCGCTCATTTCAATCAATTCCCTCTCATCTCTTGATCTCGATGTCTAGTTGGTGATTTAATGTTCTGAAGTGGCACAGAATTATAGTGTCGCGACATGGCAATACAATAAAATATTTTTCAAATACCGAATCACTCATTATATTACTGTAAAACGTTAATCGGCTTGAATTGGAAATTTCAACTCTACATTTTTCATTGAATTGAGTTTGTAGAGCTATTCTTACCTGCCTAGTGATGTTGTCTTATTTACGTGTTCTGCGTTAAAATGCTGTATCAAATCCTGTTATTGTTAGTATTTGTTTAACTTTTTCTATCCATTTAAACTTGATATTCTTTGTCTCCGTATACTGTAGGCAGGTATAGTAAAGAATAGACGAAAGCTTTCCATATCCAGCGTACACGACGTCCGCCCAAAATCGAATTATATTACACTGTATTATAATATTTAATGGGTATTTACCTAATTCTGTATAGATCATAACATTCGGGGTACCCTTCTTCATTTGTATCATAATTTTATAAAATCATATTTGACACATTTCTAGCAGTTTCGTGTTTTCATAGCTGTTTACCATAAATGTTTAGCGCTACGGGTGTTGTACGCCATCCTCATTTAGGGCTCACGGGTGAAAGATTACTTTTATGAATGTATGTCAATAATTGCATTATTGGTAAATGGACAGGAGTCGACCTAGTGTCTTAGCCCTTTAACCTTCGAATTTGTTCAAGAAAATTTTAATTTTCTCATAGAAAATGTCAATTTGCAAACCAAGAAGATAATTTTTTTTAATTTAGCACTGGAATGACTAGCTCGGTTATAGAGCCAGTCATTCCAGTGGTAAATGTTCAAAAATAGTCTTCTCTCTGTCTGCAAATGGACATTTGTCAAGACCACTGCAGAAGCCTTTTTTGATTGACATGAGTGTTAAAGGGTTAAAACACCATGCATAACGTCGCCTGTGCTCTCTGTATACAACGAAAGAAACGTCCTTCATAACGCAGGTTACTGGGCCAGTACTGGACCAATACAGCACGGTATTGGACAAATATCGGCCCAGTAACCTGTGTTATGAGTGTATCACACTCTCGTTCGCACGATAGAGTTTGCTTCGATATCAATAAGCCCTATGTCAGCATCAGTCAAATTAGTTTCAAAGTATTCAACTGTATGTTTATTAAATAGTAAAGACACACATTTCGTACAACCTGACGGACTATTAAGCATTTACATTCATGACGTAATTGATTATAACGTCAGCATACACGTCATGTAGTTGATTATGACGTCATATGATTGACTGAGAAACTGGATTCCTTAATTAAAGTGGTCACTAAAGAGAGGTTATCGCTTAAGACAACTCACTTGCTATGATATATTGGATAGCTTTGGCGCAAACTGACGATGCTGTCCTAACGACCACCCGTCTTATAAAAAAAACATCATCTCTTGGCTCCAAAAGCAGGTTCCCGCAATTTAGAGGTCCGGGCCAAAGTATTATTGCTGTAAGGCTAAAAGGCTTTGTACAGTAGACCCTACAGCTCGTGAAATAGGCTTAAATGCGTCCAAAACTAAAATAGTGCCGTGTTAGTTAGAACAAGTTTCAACAAGGTGTAAGAAATGTTCTGTTGAATATCTTTGAACATAATTGGATTGGAAGACATTGCTGCCTCCAACAATGTATTCCAATACAATTAAGTTCAAAGATATTCAACGATGCGTTTTACTCTGTTTTGGACACGGTTTAATTTATTTCTGAGTTTACTGTATGTTAAAAGCTTATGTCCTCGATATGCGTCCTGGGAGTTTTAGACAAATACCATTCTGCGCTTTGAAGCTTTCCGCAAATATTGACATGACACGAATACTTGACATCTAAATAGAAGCCACTAAATGCCCCACACGTGGTTCGTATAATGACAGCTATAGGTTACGCGAAAATTTAACAGAATTAGGTCATGTTACTTTCTGGGTGTTTTTCAGTTGTGGTGAAAAATCGTGAAATAAATATATTATATGATGCCCTGGTAGGAAACTGCTTGACGCCCACATATTCCGCCGCCGTTGTATTGGCCCGGTACCGGCCCAGTAACCTGCGTGATCAGGGTTACATTACCCATCCAAGTAAAGAACAGTTCTAAGAGTCTTAGATTGGCCCAAAGCCAGGATCAAAGGTCATGGTCTCTGGATTAGATCAAAAAGCTGTCTTTCTTACCTATGGCTATATCCAGCAGATGTTATACAACGTGGCATGAGCATAATACTAACGTCATCACGTGATCTTCAAAACCAATCGGATTTCATACTAAGTGGTTGGCAGTAGCAATAGCTGAAAACGCAATTGCAGGCAATACAGGTGTGTTCCCTTTCCGAGGTGTGCCCTGAAGCAATAACATCCTAGCAGCAACTATTTGATTTCCAAACACGAACAATCATGCATGCACGTGCGCACAGGAGGTATATGTTACACGATACCCCTGATGCTTGATACCCCGGTTATGCTTCGGTTGTTACACGTGCCTGTGTGATTCAGCGTGCACAATTAGATGACACATAGATAACAACGGCCTTTAATTTGCCAATTTCACACAAATTTACAAGAAGTTTCATTCTTGGAACTTGTGTTGGGTACTTTGAAGAGAATTTCGATAAAAGTTAATTGCGGTCTAGGAGAGCACACAATCTTCTTTTGTAACATACACATCTGTATAACGCACGCACGCGCGCGCGCACGCCTATCTTCATGACTGGCATGCTATAATTAATAAACCCCTCTATGGATTGAAGGGCATCTACTATTAATTTAATTATTTTAATTAATCCTATACCTTGTACAAGCCAAAAACGATAAACTCCTTTTGATGCAACGAGTATTCTGTTGATTTTTTTCAAACGCATTCGACTGGGAGCTGAACACATGCTGCCTATGACAGTAGCAGGTTCCAGTCGAATTAGTTTCAAAATATTCACCAGCTTTCCTGTATAGCCTAGTCGTATTGAAATTAAGCCAGTGGAAATTTCAAGGGTTAAAGCCAATAAAAGGTTAATTTAATGATTTTAATTAAATTTCAAACAAGATTGACTGAATGAGTCAGCAATGATTGAATGTTGGCTATGAGAGGATAATGGTTGTGACTCAAAACAGGTAAATACACGGTGGTGAAAATATTTAAGAAAATTAATTTAATAATTAAAAAAGATGGAGCTCTCAGTTCTGCTTGCAAGCGCTACAAACGGTGGTGATTTAACCCAAGACGTTATTGGGCCATCTGATTTAGATAGCGACATAATCACCTTTCCAGTTTATCCATCCATCATATGACGTCATAATCAACTAAGTGACGCGTATGCTGACGTCATAATCATTACGTCATGAATGATTCGCAATAGCCCGTCTTTAACGCTTAATAGTCCGACACGCTGTACGAATTGTATGTCTTTGCTATTTAACAAACACGCTGTTGAATACTTTGAAACTAATTTGCCTGGGCGCTGTTGGTGCCATAGGCAGCAACAGCACCCAGTCAAGTTAGTTTCAAAATATTCAACAGTTTACCTGTATAGTTTTCTGGAAATTGATAGTCACGGAGTTAAGAGATCGATCGATCCAAACACGGACGAGGTGTAGGTGGAGCTTAGATAGAGATGGGCGGGGCATAGCTAAAACTGGAAAGGCCCGTTGCATGGACCATACAGACTCGTAACCTCTCTATAAGGCTACACTAAGGTTCGTTGAGATGCAGCTCATGCGTATATACCATTTCATTCGTCCGTTCGTTCGTCGATCTGGGTCGGTCAATCCTCATTGTTTCTCTGACACGATTGGGAAGGCTTTCCTAAAGTGTTACCACAAGAGCAGTACACTGCATATTTGGTCTAGTCTGGAATTTGGCAAATTCCGAATATATGGAAAGGACTCGAGTGGAATTCCGCTCTATATAATTATATATATCATAGTCGTAATAGTGTTTCAGTATTCTAATAAATCCCGTCAGAAAATGGCCTACCCCTCCCACAGTAGGACCTTTCCACTGTCTGCATCCATCATATAACGTCATAATCAATTACGTGTCCTACAGAATGACATTACAATCAATGATGTCATTACGACGTCATGAATAATGTAGATAAGTACGGCACGAACGCATAGTTGAAGACAGACTATGCGTTGTTGTTGTTGTTGTTGTTGTTGTTGTTGTTGTTGTTGTACGAATAGTATGTATTTACTATTTAATAAATAGCAGGTTGAATATATTGGCAGCACCCAGTCAAATTAGTTACAAAATATCCAACAACTTAACTGTATAATTTTCAGGAAATTGATAGTCATGGCATTCGGGGATCGATCAACCCCAACACGGCGAAGTGTGGGTGGAGCTTAGCTAGTGATGGGCGGGGCATAGCTAAAACTGGAAAGGTCCATGACTTGACGCCAGTATTGCGGTTTGAGCGTCGTGTCGTTGGGTGTGTATTTTGTTAGTTAATTCTCGATAATTATACTTCATTGTTGCAAATAATGGTCCTGGAGAAAATTGAGATTGTCATTTAATTCTAATGAGTGGCATGAGTGGTCAAAATAGTGGGGCAGATATGTAACAAATTTGAGGTAAGATGTTCCATTCTGGCAGAAAGCATGACATTTGGCATATAGGTGGTTTAAGGTATGCTGAACATAATTAGATGCGGTGCCACGTGATTCTACCAAGGGAACCCATTCAAAATGGCCGCCTTCCCAGCGGAAAATCTGCATTACTCAAGTTCTAGATGGAGTAGAAGGCTGGAATTTATGTCAAATTAAGGGTTTCTTGGGTCACTGGTTATGATTTTACCCATTACAATACTTTAAATAGATACACATGCTGAAAAATATATTATTATTATTATTATTATTATTATTACGTTGTATGTAGAGACGTTGGGCAAGATTATTCCGTGGATGTTTACCCTGGATCATGTACACTATGCACGATGGCTCAGCATCCATGTGGCTGATCTGTTGCAACTTGAGAACCGATGCCCACTTGTACATAGGAAATGTGTTGAAGGAAACTTCGTTACTCAGAAAACGGCTCACAAGTTCTCAGCCTTGGCACATGATCAAATCCACGAGCAGCAAAATGCTATTCTGAAGGGCGATGGTGGAATTATCGGAATCACAGAAAATGAAGCTGCTTTGAAACAATGGAGTGTGACAGGCCCAGAAATAGGAAGGATGATCAGCGAGTACGAAGAGAAACATACACACAGAAATATCAATGATAACTGTCACCATGAGCAGATTCCGAGTAAGCAGAAATTGTTTGCTTTAAACACAATTTGTCTTATTGATGCAATCGAGGAAATGGGAAACCCATTTTTAGACGACAGTTTTGACTTAGTGACTCTAGATACCAAAGTCATTATGTCCGAGTCTGTAGTGAATGCGATCCGAACAGCAGAAGAACTAGGCATCAGACAGTACCACGCATTCGTCGCAGATCGACTATCTGTATCATCAAAATCGGTATATGACCCAATCCAAAAGAACAATTTGGCTTTGTTCAAATCAAAACAGAGGAAGAGTACCAGAACCAACAAGAAGCGTGTTGCAATGAAGAGAGATGTACAGTTATTCTCTAGACTGTACATTTCCTGCCAATCCAGAGACGGAGACCGTGATTCATTCTTTGAGCATGAAAATCATCCATGGCCCCCATCACTTGCTGAGAGCAACACAATGCGCCAAGGCAGCAAATCAGATCTGATGGGATGTTTGGAAGCATTAGTAGCTCGTGCAGCTGATATTGTCCAGAGGTTGAAGTGAAGATCATTGACGGAGCAGCTATGATGCATAATCTAGATCCCAAGAAATCAAACGTGGTTGTGAACACATTTTGAGATTTTGCAGAGCACGTCTTCCTCCCACACATTGCTAGACAACTACAGACGGTTAAAAGATTGGATGTTGTATGGGCGTGTATAAGGCGGGAAGCTTGAAGACACACGCTAGAGAATTACGGGGACATGGAGAAGCTCTTTGTGTTGCATCGAGTACAAGACTCCCTCAAAATTGGAAAACTTTCCTACGAGTTGATGCAAACTAAACAGGCCTCTTCACCTTTCTCGCACATACATTGGAGTCATTCGAGCTACCAGAAGGAAAGATACTCGTCACAACATGTGAGGAAAACGTGCTGATGAGGCCAGAGCATGACGTCTCACAACTCGCGCCATGCATGCAAGATGAAGCAAATGGTAGAATGTTGCTCCACGCCTTCCATTCCAAGGTTATCGAACAAAAAAGATTCATGCTACAGATACAGACGTCGTAGTCCTAGCCATACGGACAGCAAACTGTATTCATGGGTGTGATCTCTGGGTCGCATTTGGCCATGGGAAGACCTTCCGCTATGTATCAGCTCATGGCATTGCAACAGATTTGGGTGCAGAAGCGTCACAAGGACTGCTATTTATGCATGCTTTCTCTGGGTGTGACACTGTGTCTGCATTTTGTGGGATTGGCAAGAAGACAGCATGGGAAGTTTGGAGGACTTTAGATCTATTCAAGTCACTATTTAGGAGACTGTCTGATGCCCCGGCGTCTCTGTGTGACAATGACATGGAAACGCTGGAGAGGTTTGTCGTCCTACTGTACAAACGCACATCACCATTGTCTAAAGTTAATGAGGCTCGAAAACGGCTTTTCGCTTTTGGCAACAGGCAGCTAGAAAACATTCCTCCGACCAGTGCATCGTTCCAGGCAGGTCATCTTTGGGGCCAATCACTCCACGCAAATGCAAAAACGCCATCGCCAGCTGACTGGGTTTGGGTCAGAGATGGAGACAATTGGTCACCGCAATGGAGTTTGTTTGCAGACGCATCTAAGGCATGTCGGGAACTCGTGAAATGTAGTTGCAAAAGTAATTGCACTGGCAGATGCAAATGCTATAACTCCAACTTACCGTGTACACAGTTGTGCTCATGCGGTGCACAGTGTGTGTGACGTCTGTGAATCATGATTCAACAATTAACAGCATCATGTATAGCCTTGCATAGTCTAATAGGATAATTGAACGTATCTGTAACGACCATTACTTGGTTCGATATTAAGAAATCAAGTAATTTAAACTATTTCTAGATGATATATTGCTTTTGTTCTCAAGAGATGGATCTTTTAGATAACACATCCTAAAGAGCCACCGTCTTTTGACATCAAATACAGGTGGTCGCTATGGAAGGATTGATATTTACATATTTAGAGTATTGTAGTGAGTAGAATTATAACGATTGACCCATGAAACCCCTAATTTTACATTAATCCCATCTCTTTACTCCGTCTAGAGCTTGAGTAATGCAAAATTTCCGCTGGGAAGGCGGCCATTTTGAATCCGCCATTTTGAATGGGTTCACTGGGTAGAATCACGTGCCACCGAATCTAATTATGGTCAGGATACCTTAAACCACCTATATGACAAATTTCATGCTTTCTGCCAGAATGGAACATCTTTTTCACATATCTGCCCTACTAAAGGTGAAACCAATCAAACAAGACGCGTATCTGTCCGTCATTATCTATTTTCTGTTTTGCCCCTCTGCCTGCCTGCCTGCCTGCCGTACACGCATCCAGATTATGACACCCATCCCATTTGCCTCAAAAGGACAATCGATAGCGTGTTTACTCCTTCATTGGTTTTAGGCCACAGCAATACATTCGTTCGCAGGGTAAATTGTTACTAAACGGTATTAGCTCGCGGATCCCGGCACGCGATCTGTCAGACAAGTCGGCCTAGCAATTATTATACCTTATTTAAACAATTTTCACCCGAGGCGATGACACGAGCCAAAAAAATCCATTCTTTAGTAATTACACATTTTTGCCCCCGTGGCTAACCCGATATTTTTTGGCACTAGAGGATAGTTAGTTGCTTTCTGTGGGAAGTTTGCCTCTAGTATTGATTCACCAAGCGATTTAGCATTGCCTATAATTAAATCTGATTACCCTCGATATGTAAGGGGAATAGGGTATTGCGTGCGTGCGTGCGTGCGTGCGTGCGTGCGTGCGTGCGTGCGTGCGTGCGTGCGTGCGTGCGTGCGTGCGTGCGTGCGTGCGTGCGTGCGTGCGTGCGTGAATGTGAGCAAGAATTGTTGCTTTTGAAATGTTGTTGCTGATGCATATGATACTGCACTGAAAATGCGTGTTACTGGGCCGGGACTGGGGCAATACCGGGACAAATTGGCCCGATATTGGTCCAGTACCGGCCCAGTAACATACGTTATCAGTCCCTCATCCCTAACAAAACAAAAAAATATGAGTGACTTATGTGATGATTCGTCCCATAATCTATAATGATAAACAAAATGGCGGTTACGCGATTGAGTAATTGCATTAAATCTAATCGCAACTTCCGCTTTATCAAACTGTACTAACCTTTCACCGATTAATTCTCCGTATCTCAATCTCAGTACAAACAATCAGGAAACCTCGCGGATATTTTGAAATTAATATGGCTGGAAGCCATTGCTGCCTTAGGAAGCGATGGCTTCCAATCATAATAATTTCAAAATATTCAACAGATTACGCTATTTATTTACGAATTTACTTTTGCAGGGATTAGTCGTTGAAAGAGTTAATGTGTCCCACCCCCTCTCCCTCTCCCCCCCCCCCCTCTCACTCTCTCTCTCTCGCTCTCTCTCTCTCGCACGCACGCACACACGCACAACCACCAGTAACACGTTGTAATTACAAACTCGAAGATTATAAAATAGGCTGTTATTGTTTATCACCATGCAATACAGGGTGCTATTTGAACAGTCTATTTCGGTCACGTACACATTCAACAGTCTCGGTTGTATAGTTGTGGCAGTTCGCCATTGTTGTTAAATTGCTGTTGATGTCATTGGTTACGACACCGCCATCGCCATCATCTTCATCGTCATCATCATCGTCGTCATCGCCATCATCATCATCGGCGTCACCGTCGGCATCGTCATAATCATCATCACAAATCATCATCATCATCATCACCACCACCACCATTTGCTTCTTTCTCTCATTGCAATCTTCCTCCTCGGCTGTGTCTTGGTCGTGTCTCCGTTATCGTTTTCGACGTTTCGTCACCATCACCATCATCGTTGTCCCTACCAGTGATACTTGCTGTTTTAAAACAAGAGACACGCTGCCTACACTTCATTGGCAAATAGATGTTGGCCCTGACCATAAACGTATTATGCTATAGGAATAGACTGGACAACCGCATACCTTCACTACGGGGCGGGTTGTCCCGACCGCCGGAGACGCGAGTTCAGTAAAACGTAACTGTGCGTGTTGGGGGTATCGCTGACGAACTGACACAGGCGATGATCAGCTGCATAGATTTAGTATATACTGGCTAGACCACTCATGACCATCTCAAAAGCTGTATTTCAGAGTTCAGTATTTTCACACCGGATGTATAGTCTCCAAAATAATACGTTTTTGTTACTAAACCTATTACGCCGTCGAATAAAGTCGTAGATTAATATAGCCAATACAACTTTATTTCTGATAACAATATGTAAATTTGCGTCTGTTCAATTTCTCTTCAATTTATCTAAAGTAATTTAGGCCCGATTTATAAGTCGAACTTCTCTTGTGCCGTGCCAGCTAAATCTGCCTGAAAATAACAGAGTCCAATAAATAAATCAACCAGTCGTCATTGGCGCGGCGCGACAGAATGCTCGACTTATAAAACGGGCCTTAATCATTTTTTCAAAGGCTATGTATTCGCGTCAGCTAGCCCCAGAGTACGCTCATGATCCATCTAGCCAATATATCCATATCTATGATCAGCTGCATATATATATATATATAGGACTAAATTCTCTTTTGGTAATTGGCAGAGAAATTCAACAGAAGCAAGTTTATATATTTCTATCATAGAAATCTACATATATTGTCAGATTTTTATCAGCAATAAAATTATATTGGCTATATTAATCGAACACTTTAGTTAAAATTAGTAACAAAAACATTATTTGGAGACTATGATAAAATGCTGGTCATAGCCACTCTACACAATTTAACTCTATCCTGACCCATGTATGTGCGTAACTTTACAATATGAACAGGTTGAATGCCTCCCTGGAGGGAAAACTAAGGTTTGAATTGTTCTATAAGTACCCAACTCTTTAAAATCAATATCCATCCCTTATATCGCAAGTGCCGATATCTTACATAGCTCAAACTACACTGAAAATTTTGAAAAGAATTTGACTGACAGTTGGTTAAGACAGCAACACCATTCAGTTTTCAAATTATTATTTCACTCTCAGACTTACAACTAAAAACCAATGTTTTCTTAAATTCTGAGTTAAATGGGTTATACTAATTGGCACGACAGACTGACTAAGTGTGAAGGAGACCAGGTTGGTCAGTTCTTTGTCCATTTAGAAAAGTGAAAGTGACATATAAGGGAGATAATAGCACATAAACGCCCGCTATGGAATAGTCACTTCCGCAATAAATTGAAACCCAATAGTCGTCCTTTGTACCAAAGTCCATGCTTTCAAAGTGACAGGGAACAGATGCTGAAATCTCAGAAGTTATCGTGACATACGGGAAAATAAATCCCACTTCAGCGACAGGTGAACAATGGACAATAAAACGGTCAGTAATCAAACAGAACTGTCATTTTGTAGTACGCTAACCCTTCTGTGGCGACGTCCCTGTTTTTTCAGGAATGTCTTGAGGAATGTTGATTTACAGGACAAGAAGACTGGTTTTTTTTAAATTTACCACTGGAATTACTGGCTCGATAATCGAGCCAGTCAGTCCAGTGGTAAAATTTCAAAAAAAAGCCTTCTCTTGGCCTGTAAATGGCCATTTAATAAACAAATAGTTTCATCAATTTTGTCTAAGCCGTCTGTTATATGGATATATACATGTACGCACGCACGTGCATATGTGTGCACATCCCATTTCGAATCAAATTTATCACACTCGTTTACTAGGATCTTATTTGGAACTCTATAAACTATAAATTTGATAACAAATGCCAACTTGTTTGAAGTCTTCCATTAACCAACCAGAATCGAGCGTACTCTAGATACGTTATCGCCAATGCATCTATCAAGCTGGTCAACTTTCAATTTAGACTTTTTTGGCGGCCATTATACCTAAATTATGTTGAATTCCATGAGCCCAATTCCGTCAACCTGTCTATGTTTATGCCTCTTGTGTCAACTGAACCATTTAATGGTCAAGTTGATTAAAAAAACGACATCTGCAGTGATCTTGAGAAATGTCCATTTGCAGGCTAAGCGAAGATTCCAGTGGTGAATTTTCAAAAATGCTCTTCTTGATCTGCAGTTGGACACTGGCTCAGCAGAATTTTAAATTTTCTTGACCATTACACTCGTGATGAAAGTCCATTTGAAGGATAACAGAAATCTATTTTTTGGTAAATTTCCGTTACAAATTCACAATAATACTCTTTGGCTGCAAAAAAAATCCAAATTTCCCAAGAGGGGTTAAACAGTACTTTATATAGCAACTGCTTACAACGAACAACATGGTTAGAACAGCGGCGATCGCCTTAAAGTAACGCCTCACCCCCACCCACCTTACAACCAACCACGAAAAGTGGCAATCACCAAGTTGGGATGCATTGATTCATTTCTAGAAATACCATGTCCATTTCAAGATAAGCTCCGCCCACTTTTTACATGTGGTGAAATCGATTTGAAACATCCAAGCCTGCATTCTCAGTAACTATTCAGGTAAGCTGGTGACTATTTTGAAATTAATTTGACTTGGGACTGAAACGTTGCTACTAATGGCAACAGCAACTCCCAGTCAAATTAGTTTTAAAATACAACAGAATGTTTAGTAAATTGTAAATTTATCAAAGACATACAATTCTTACACCAGTGATAGACTTCGATTTTCACGCGGGAGCTATACGTTATGGTTATTATGACGGCAGATAAATAGTGACGTAATTGATGAATCCAGTTTGTCGGTCACTCTTATGAGGTCATAATCAACAACGTTACATGTAGACTGAGATAATGAATTACGACATGAATGACGCGATTTAGTCAGTCTTAAACACTTAGTCCGTCAAGTTCTACGAATCGTATGTCTTTACTATTTAATAACAAGAGGACCAAGCGGCGTGCATCGCTCACCTGGACCATAGGCATCTCAACTAGAATGGTCATTAACAATAAGTAAAACACGCTAATGAGTTGAGCAGACTTGTAACAAGAAAATAGAGGCCATGTTTCTTTATGTATCAACTTCTCTTGAACAAACTTTAATGGCCCTTAGTCATCAATATCCTATCTCCAAAATTTCGGCCCAATCCGTTCAGTGGCTCTTGAGACGAAGTTTCTTTCATGAAAACCAGGCCATCCAAGATGGTCGCCCAACGATTTGGCAAAGCAAGTTCCCTTGAACAAACTTGGTTCAGCTCGTGCCCTAAATGATATTTTATGACTTTTGAATCAATCGCTCAGTTTCGGCGAAGATTTTTAAAGACATTTCTAAAAATCGGCCAAATCCAAGATGGCCAGTGGACAAATTGGCTGATTGGCTTCGTTTGAATCTCTACAACCTAAGGATGCTTCCTGCCAAATATAACTGAAATCGGCCCAGTAGTTCTAGAAGACATTTTAAATGTCACATTGCTTTAGTATGGGAGCTTTTGACAGGAAAATGATCCAAGATGGCCACCAAACCATTTATCGGACAGTTTTGAAAATTGCGAATTTGAGATCAGTGTCAAGATCTGATTACTCCACCCTAGCTAAGCAGGCTAATTAATACACCTAGCTATGGTGGATTTATAGCCCTTCTGATATCCGCCCCATTTACCAGGTGAGTCTGCTTTCATTTTTAATCTATGCTATGGAATATCCAGTTGGTGCTGGTGATTATACTGCTATATGAAAACATACCATCTTGAGGCAGAAGCAGACTGGGAGTTGTATCATGAACATGTGTTTTAATTTAACTGGAGTTTGAATTGTATTCATCATTATAAATTGAACTCATCATCATCTGAGGGATTTTTATCATCATTAAATTTATATATTCTATAATTACGTTATAACTTGTGTCATCAACATCTACCAAGTCGTAACAATCAGAATACCCAAAAGCACATATAAAACCAATTTGAGCCTCAAAATCCATCAAATAAAAAACAACAATATGGCTACCAAACACACTATGTTTTGATTGGCCCACGGCGGCCATGTTTTGACGGATCAACCGCACTTTAACAAAGCTTAATGAGCATTACTCCCTAACCATATCTGCCAAACTTTGACCCAATCCCTTCAGCGGTTCTGGAGAAGTTGTTTTCGCTAAAGCTAGGTCAATCAAGATGGCCGCCAAACCATGGGACCAATCAAGTTCCATTGAACAAACTTTGTTCAGCTCTTGCCCTAGATCATATTTCATGGGGTTTGTTTCAATCTACCAAGCTGTTTCGGAGAAGATTTTTAAAGACGTTTCTAAAAATCGGTCAAAAATCAAGATGGCCACCGGCTAAATTGGCTGATTGGCTTCGTTTGAACAAACTTGAATCTCTACACCCTAAGGATGCGTCCTGCCAAATATAATTGAAATCGGCCCAGTACTACTGGGCCAGTAGTTCTCGAGAACACATTAAAAATTTCCCATTGCTTTAGTATGAGAGCTTTTGGCGAGAAAATGATCCAAGATGGCCGCCAAACAATTCATCGGACAGTTTTGAAGACTGGAAATTTATGATCAGAATACCCAAAAACGCATATAAAACCAATTTCAGGCTCAAAATCCACCAAATAAAAAAATCAAATATGGCCGCCAAACATGCTGTATTTTGATTGGCCCACTGCGACCATGTTTTTTGACGGATCAATTTCCCTTGAACAAACTTTAATGGCGCTTAGGCCCTAATCATATCTGCTAGATTTCGGCCCAATCTCTTCAGAGGTTCTGGAGAAGAAGTCGTTTATGCTAAAACTAGGTCAACCAAAATGGCCGCCGAACCATTTGACCAATTAAGTTCCCTTGAACAAACTTGGTTCAGCTCTTGCCTTAGATCATATTTCATGGGGTTTGCTTCAATCCACCAAGCGGTTTCTGAGAAGATTTTAAAAGACATTTCCTAAAATCGGCCGAAATCCAGGACGGCCGCTGGCCACATTGGCCGATCGGCTTCATTTGAACAAACTTGGATCCCTATGCCGTAAGGATACTTCCTGCCAAATATAATTGAAATCGGCCCAGTGGTTCTTGAGAAGAAGTCGTTTAAAGAAAAAAGTTGATGGGCGGACAGACGGACGGACGGACGGACGACGGACATTCTGGCCAGGTGAGCTAAAAATTCGGGTTGAATATTTTGAAACTAATTTGACTGGGCGTTATTGTTGCTGCCGCACCCAGTCAAATTGCATTCAAAATACTCAACAGCTTACCTGTTTAATTTTCTGGAAATTGAGATTCAGAGTGCAGGGATCGATTGATCACAACACTGGCCAAGCGTGGGTGGAGATTAGCTAGAAATGGGCGTGGCATAGCCAAAACTGGATTCCTCCATTGCTTATGAGGTCAAACACTTGAGCCTTTCATGGCGTAAATGGCCTCAGGTGTGACCACACGTATTTGTAGATATGTAAATGTGTATCGATCATAAACAGCTGAACCGATCCCGCATACAGCGACTATTGTCACGATGCTATAGATGGGAGACTTGTTATTTTTTCAAAAGCGTGTTGGCGAAAGCTGTCGCCGTCATAAGCAGTAACAGCTTACGTTGGCATAATTTAAAAAAAATTATTATAAACTACGATAAAGCGACATCGGACAAAGGCGTAGTACAATGGATATATTAACCAGTTAAGCCTAATGATCATGAATCACGAATTCTTTACAATTAAGTGTTGAATATTTTGAAACTAGTTTGACTGGAAGCTGTATAGCATATGTGTCTTGAAAGTGGCATTACAACTTCAAGGTTGGGGTGTTAAAGTACGGGTGAGGGTGTTAAAGTACGGGTGAGGGTGTTAAAGTACGGGTGAGGGTGTTAAAGTACGGGTGAGGGTGTTAAAGTACGGGTGAGGGTGTTAAAGTACGGGTAAGGGTGTTAAAGTAGGGGTGGGGGTCTTAAAGTAGGGGTGGGGTCTTAAAGTAGAACAGCGTACTCAGCTGTGGATAATTTTTTTTAAAAAGACGAATCATTCTTTAACTGTTTAACAATCAAATCGGCCAAAGATTGATTTTGCGGTGGTCTTGTGAAATGTCAATTTGTAGGCCAAGATAAGACTACCGTTTTAAAATTCAGCTTGTCATGATTTTTTGTCCAGAAAATAAGTTCGGACAAGCGCGAGAGCACGTCCTTTGCCCTTTTCGGACATAGCATGCAAACGAGCGATTTGTCTCATCCAGTGTTTGTATGTGAGTATGAAAAAATGCATACAAATCATCAATTTAAACTATATGTTGTTAATTGATATTATTATAATTCTATGTAAATACTTATGGCTATTTAGACAACTTGGGTCGACTTGAATAGGGTCGAACCGAAATTGAAACGATCTGTTAACAGATTATTATTTCAAAAATATTGGTAATTCAACAAAAAATACGGATATTTGACAGGATGTCCGGAAATATGGTCGTCCTGCTTTCCCGTTACACAGCCGTTTGCAATAGTGGTCAAACTTGCAGAGAAGTGAGGCTAAGATATATAAGCTCTTCTTCCTCCAGGCTAAACCGGAATGAAGGTACCTTCATCATTCGTCAGCAAGCTGGTGTCGTTTAAGAAAAACTAATGACTGTTGGATTTTACAATTCCTAGCACAATTAGTGCTGTGTGTATTTCATCAAGTTCTTTGAACGGAATCATGTACCTTTATGTGCGAAAAGTGGTTACTCATACCATGAAAGTCCTGGTTCCTGAAACTTCTCCAGACTGATATAGTTTGTTAAAATCAGAACATAGTTGAAGGAGAGAAACAGTTTTTAACAACTGTTCAATCAAATGTATGTATAGAAGTTCCAAAGCCTACGATATGCACGGGTCGTCAAGCCAAATTTGTTTAAAATCCAACAAGCGGTTAATGGGATGCGCTTTAAAGCAAACGAGAGTTATATCCCTTGTGAAATCCTTTAAAACAAGATGGTCAGTGGAACAGGTTCTAAGGCTTATCACCTACGGGATCCTGTATATAATTTCTGAAGCCTCCCGCCATAGAGTAGGCCTACTTCCAGTCAAGTTAGGTTAAAATCCGCCAAACGGTTAATGAAGAGTAGCGTTTTACGGTAGAATTCATACACGTTCGATGTCCGAAGCCTACACCAATATAGTCATTCCAGAAAAATTAGGTTGAAATCCGCTAAGCGGTTAATGAGGAGTAGAATTTTAAGACAAAAGTTGACGGACGACAGGCAGACGACGGACTGAATACGGACGATTGCCTTGCATTAGCTCACTTAGTCTTTCTGGCCAGATGAGCTAACACCAGATGCCACAAACCGTAACACGGATTATCGTCCGGTGAAACAGGGATTAGTAGACTCTTATTAGACTATTTGAACGACTACATGCGACAGACGAACATATTGAAAGCATAACAAAAAGAGAGTAAAATAGACTAGAAGCGAGGGAATCAAACCTTAAATCAGATAAGCATTAGAAAGCGGGCCGCTGGCCTTTCAGACGTACGGGTGGGTGGGTATTCGGGCAGGGCGGTCTTTAGGGCGGGTAGGCTTTTGGACCGGCAGGATGCTATAATGTATAGTTAATATTCAACAACACTGTCAATTTGTGTCAATAATTAATATTCCAATTCCAATAATGCAAATAAAGCGATGTCACGTCAATCTTCATCTAACCAAATCCCTAATTAAACAATAACGAATATTCCCTAACTATGTGGATTGCCCGTAAAATTTCCAGTTGACGCAGTTCCGGTCTATGTATTTCCTGGCAGACGCTCTTTGGGCTATCATTATACCCGCTTCACTGAACACTTTTGTAGTGGAAGCGCGAACAGCTGTGTAACGATAAAGTAGAGGGGAGGATCAGATTAATGATGGCCTATGTGATTGCTAAAGTGGACCGCAATGATATAACGGAGACACGAAAGCTTGGTGATAAACACGGCGACTCTGACATTATTATGAGCCATTGTTGTTGTAACAGAGTTCAGTAAACAAGCTAATATAATTGTTATGTTATGGAATAGGGTATACTGCCCGGAGCGACTGTTAGATAGGCCCCACGCTTCAGTAAATCATGAAAATAGTTAGTCCTCCGGGAGTAGATCAAACTACGTTGCCAATATGCAATCTCGAGAACTTCTCCACCCCCCCCCCACCCCGCCACACAGCCCCCCCCCCCACATTCCGCGACGTTGACAAAGGGCGTGAATAGAGTTAGAGGGGTGGGGGGGGGGTCTATTTCTAGTTATGTCCCGCCTATTTCTAGCCAAGATCTGCCTACATGTGTACGCCTGTTCGAATCATTTGAAACTGAAACGTGAATTCCCATAATTCCATTTTCCCAATACAGGTAACTGGGGAAATCTGTTGAATATTTTGAAACTAATTTGACTTGGAGCTGCTGCTGTTTAATAAATTGTAAATTCATCACAGATATACAATTCGTAGACTTTCGTGACGGATGTTTTGTTTTGTTTCGTGACGGACATATGCGGTATTGATTGTGACGTCGATGGCGTATTTAATTACACGGCATAACGTCAGGAACTGAATCCTTTAGTGACGATACCGGCCAAAACCGGCCTCCTTAGTGGTCTACAGGAATGCTATGTTCAGACCAAGAGAAGACTAATTTTTTAACATTTACAACTGTCATGACTGGCCCGGTTATCGGGCCAGTCATTTCAGTTGTAAATTTTCAAAAAATAGTCTTCTCTTGGCATGCAAATGGGCATTCAAACAGCAAATATTTAAATTTTCTGGAATAAATTTAGTCACTAAAGGTTTAAACGACAGATTGGGTTTCTCAATTAGTCTCCATTCAGGCACCCTTCTACCATCAATTCGCACAAAAATCGCCATATGTTCCTACAACACTACTTCGTAAATACCACAAACACGCACATTAACAGTTTACATATTTTTTTCACGAAACACCAACACTTCAGACGTAAATTTATTACACTTTTCTGTCTTTTCACCTTTGGTGTTTATTTCCTAGCATTTATCAACCCATATTTTCAGTAGGTCTTCGGGATACCATCATACCGTGCTCAAGAATTATGCATACTTTTGCGGCGTACGTGCAACTGCGCAAGTTCAAAGCCAACCAGGTTATAAAGAATGGTCGACTTTTTGGTGCTCGCCTGTCTCTCGCCATTGCTTCCAGTGCCCCCTTCCGCTTGAGCTTAGCAATGTTACTAGATAGTCTTGTCAACTGTCTTCATAAATCACATGTATTCACATGCGTAAAGAACATCATTTACAAAACCGCAGTGAAACCTACACCCCCCTGACACAGACTCTATCCTCTGCGAAAATATCGAAGGGCAGTGGCGTGAATTTCTTTGAGAAGAGTTGGTTGGATTTGTAGAAACTTTGCAGTCAGATTTAAAAACTGCTGGTCGTCATATGATATGGATTATATCATGCCATAACTAGTTTGTTAAGTAGATCCTCCACCACAGACCCCGTTCGGCTTGATAACATAAGTTATTGTGCCTGTACTGGGCCAAATCACGGCTGTATAGGCCTAGTAAACTGTTATCAGTGTACTGTACTTGTTCTTTTACAAATTGCTCTCCGCTATTGAAGCGCAACGTTATAACTCGTAGACCTAATCATAGAAATCTTACATATATTACGTTTGCGTATACTCTATTACAACAAACGTAACCATTTAACCGTTGAATTTGTTCAAGAAAATGTAAATTTTCTCAAAGAAATGTCCTTTTACAGACCAATCGAAGACTATTTTAGAAAATTTACCACTGGAATGAGTGGCTCGGTTATCGCGCCACTCATTCCACTGGTAAATTTTCAAAAATATTATTCTCTTGGTCTGCAAATGGACATTTCTCAAAACCACTGCAGAAGCAGTTGTTTTTTTTGGCTGATGTGAGCGTAAAAGGGTTATGTAGAAATCAGCTTGAATCAATTACCAAGTACATGCCATAAACGTTATATGTCCTTTGGATATTTTCGGCGTTTAAGCGTTTTTGTACATTCTAACCCTATAATTATGATGCAGGTGATGGGACGGATCTGGTGGTGGAACGCGGCTTAATGTACCTTAACTCCGAACACATGTTATCATGCAGGCCCTATTATGTTCTTTGGATAG
The DNA here is from genome assembly GCA_034401795.1 of Chaetoderma sp. LZ-2023a. Lineage (NCBI taxonomy): Eukaryota > Metazoa > Mollusca > Caudofoveata > Chaetodermatida > Chaetodermatidae > Chaetoderma > Chaetoderma sp. LZ-2023a. Next base: position 45,066,335 of record CM067365.1, read on the forward strand.
CTAATATGGCTGAAATGTTGCACATCTTTCAGAAAGAACTTGAATGAAAGTCGTTGTTCTGAAGTTCGGCGTCAATGGAGAAGTCCGATCTGTCACTCAAGTACCAATTATGTTGCTAGTAAGCTGACGTCATAATTGGACGACGTATAGTGGCGTCACGAAAATAAAAACGTCCGTCAGCAGCAACAGCGCCCAGTCAAATGAATTTCAAAAAATTCAACAGAATGTTTATTAAGTAGAAAAGACACACAATTCGTACAGCAACGCTTAATCCGTCTTCAACTAAGCGTTCGTGACGTACTTATCTACATCATTCGTCACGTGGTTGATTGTGACGTCATATGATGGGTGGATACACTGGAAAGATCCATTGTTCTTCCCAACCTGATAACGCATGTTACTGGGCCAGTACTTGGCCAACACCCGGTCAATACTGCCCAGTATTGGTCCAGTATGGGCCCAGTACTCGGCATTATCAGGGCAGGAGCATATTATAGACAACGACTAGAATTTAAATTTTTCAGGCAGAGAACGTTATAGGCCTAGATGGATTTTGTCTTAACTCTGGTTTTTAGCTCACCTGGCAAGAATGGCCAAGTGAGCTTATGTCATGGCGACCGTCCGTCGTCTGTCCGGCGTCCGTCCGTCCGTCAACTTTTTTCATTAAACGACTTCTTCTCAAGAACCACTAGGCCAATTTCAATTATATTTGGCAGGAAGTATTCTTAGGGTATAGGGATCCAAGTTTGTTCAAACAAAGCTGATCGGCCAATTTGGCCGGTGGCCATCTTGGAATTTGGCCAATTTTAGGAAATTGCTTTAAAAATCTTCTTCTCCGAAACCGCTTGGTGGATCGATTCAAAACTCACGAAATATCATATAGGGCAAGAGCTGAACCAAGTTTGTTCGAAGGAACTTGATTGGCCAAATGGTTCGACGGCCATCTTGGATGACCTAGTTTTCGTGAAAATTATTTATTCTGCAGAACCGCTGAACGGATCGGGCTGAAATTTGGGAGATATGATTATGGACTAAGGGCCATTACAGTTTGTTCATGGGAAGTTGATAAATAAAAAACATGGCCGCCGTTGACCAATCAAATTTTAGCGTGTTTGGCTGCCATATTACATTTTTTTTATTTGATGGTTTTCTTAACTCCGCTTACTTTTCAGTCAGCTGCCGTATAGCGATGACCCCCATCCGTCTTCTGTATGTCCGTCCATCCATCTGTCTGTCCATCACCAACAATGGCGGCTCATTTTGTTATTGCTAGACAGATTGACACCAAACTTGGTCACAATGTTAATGTCGGCATCTAATATCTGTGTTGTGAAAATTAAACTGATAGGACATCAAATGCCAGAGTTACCACTCCTTAAATATTTGCAGTCTCACTTTCATAGGGCAAATATAGGTGTGTTCCCACCGTCCATTCATTTATCGCTATGTCAGATTTTATTGCCAAACTAGATATTAAATTCCAATTAACAGATTAACCTTTTCAATACTGCAGAAATATTCAAGATATGTATTATGTGCTCTGACATCTATGTTCTTAAAAATATTTTGAAATGTATTTGATTGAAAGTTGTTGCTGCCTTAGGCAGCAGTGAAAGTTGTTGCTGCCTAAGGCAGCAATGACTTTCAGTCAAATTATTTTTTAAATCAACTCCAGCTCACCCTACCTCTGCTGCTAACTTGATGATTCAGCCAGATGCGCATGTGTTAAATGGATTGTGAGGTTGTGGGTAATAACCTGCTATAAAGACCACCTACCTGCCTTTAGAGACCATTTTCTTCAATTGTATTTAAACCTCTAATAACCGTCTGACTTAGATTTTGCAGACGACATATTCCAAAGGTTATATCTCTGAACCTGATAAATATTTTGAAAACAATGCACTGAAATTGCTGGTGGCTAAGCCGCCAACAACTTTCAGTCGAATAGTTGTCAAAATATTCAACAAGTGAAGAGCTTTTGAAAATTGAAATTATTGGCTGCACTGGCTTGCAGGAGTGAGACAGTTAAGAAACCAGCTGTAGTTAGCACTGATATCATCTATTTTTACTTAAACATTGTTCAACCTCACTAATGCAAAAAACAGTCCAGAGATTGTTGTCAATATCTCGAAAACTAAACCATTTGACTGAAAGTCATTGAAAGTGACACTGATGGATGTAAAACTTAAGTAAGATTAGTTGAAATGCCAATGTTCCAGGTGAGCGATACAGGCCCATTGGGCCTCTTGTTAAAACATAAACAAGCAGAGCAGATGGAAAACATCCGCAGCTGACGTCTAGAATTAGTTTGTATAGGCCCCTATCTCATTCTATGGATGGCAGCCATGTTGTAAAGATATGAGGACCAGGTGCAAATTAATAATGAACGACTTAGTCTAGGATATCGTTTACATGTTTTCAAATCTTAAATCCCGAAAAATACCTGTATTTCAGACATGGCCGGATTACGATGTTATTATCTAGAAGTCCACGCTTAGGCCTAGGGCCTCACGGTTAAGGGGGGGGGGGGGGGCGTGACATTGAAATAGTTGATGAATATCTATTCCTAGGAGTCCTTTTCAAATTTTAACGGTAACTTTTTCTCATATAGAAAACTTGAAACAAGGGATAAAGGCAATGTACGCCCTTATACAAAATATTAAAGAAAATAATGTATCAATTGACTTACAATGTTCACTTTTTGATTGTATGGTCTCACCAGTAATGTTATATGCATCGGAAATTTGGGGTTTTGAGAATACTGATCTGCTTGAGACTTGCCAAATACAATTTTACAACGTCCTTTTACACATGAAAAAGAGTACACCAAATATGATCTATACCGAGCTAGGAAAATACCCCTACACATAAATATACAATGTAATATGATTCTGTTCTGGGCTGGCATAGTAAACGCTGGATACGGAAAACTGTCATCGATACTATATTATATTAGTCTACACTATACAGAAAAAAAGATTACACAGTTTAAATGGATAGAGAAGATAAAAGCAATCCTAACACTAACAGGTTATGCTGAAGCATTTGAGAAAGACAACATAAATAAAACACAATTAACTAATCAGGTACAAACAGTTTTAGAAAATCAATTTAAAGAGAAATGTAGAACTGACATCAGCGAGTCAAGCCAGTTATTATTCTATAACAAAATAAAAAACGATGTAAATTTGGAACGATACTTCGCAATTCCACCCCACCGTGATGCAATAACATTATGCCATTTTAGAACGCTAAATCACAAATTAGCTATTGAGACTGGGGGGTGGACGGGAACGGAAAGGAGTGAACGTCTTTGTGATACATGTAATCGTGTAGAGGACGAAATGCACTTTCTTTTTGTCTGTTCCAAATATAACACGGAAATCAGCCAAAGATGCAATTAGGAGCGGAGGTGCTGGACTGCACATACAGTATCCAAACGGACAACATGAGTCAGCTGCAATACCGACAGGCAAACACTGCACAAACTACAGAGCTGAAGTCGAAGCACTGGTTCATGCAGCTAATACCATCAGCAGAACAGCAGACCCTATTGCACAGCTTATCTTTTTATCTGATGCCCGCTCCGTCCTTGAGGCTATCACCAAAGGTAAGCTGCCACAACTTGAAGAAGCACTACAAACAATCAAATGCTTCCGGATAGCATTGCAGTGGATCCCCTCACACTGTGGAGTCCAAGGAAATGAGGAAGCAGACACGATGGCAAAGGTGGGTGCAGAAGAGAATCAGACAGAAAACATGGTTACACATACAGAGATGAAGACTATCATCAAGTCACTCTATAGAACACCTCAATCAGAAGAAGCCTACCATCATCTCTCGAGGCCAGAGCAAGTGACCATTTTTCATCTCAGAACTGAACACAACAGACTAAACCAACACATGTACAGGCGGTTCCACCTTACGATATCGCCCGCTTGTCCTTGTGGAGAAGCAGAACAGACCACAGAGCACATACTTCACTGTTGCAGTACGTATCAGCTGCTGAGAGAAGAATGGGGCCTTTGTCAACCTCTTTTCTTGAAAAGCTGTATGGGCCTGTGGAAGAACTGCAGAAAACCACAGATTTCAGCTTGAGCACGTCTCTCCAAGTGTGATTTTAAACTCGCATATAATTATGGCTGCTCTATTTAAATTGTCCGCCTATATCACCATTTTAATTACACTTAAACAATGCTAATGTGATAACAAACTGTACATAGGATGTATGAGAAATATTGATGCTCTGTTACATCGTAATGTTATAGTGCACTAACAATATGAAATGTAATTTATATCTACCGCCAGTATATTAAGCGTAAAATATTTTCCCTCATATGCTTTATGTAAAGCCTGCGTGAATAAAACGTGAACTTGAACTTGGGGCTCGCGCTTTAAAAAAACCCCCAGATTTAAGGGGTTTTTTCTCCAGGCCACGTAACGTAACGAAGCGACAAACTCGGTACCATCCACACTACAGTAGTGTGACTAGTACCGAGTTTGTAGCTTCGTTGCGTCTACAGTAATACAGTCGTCTTGGTCAATGTCCATTTACAGTCCAAGAGAAGAGTATTTTTTTTTTTAATTTACCACTGGAATGACTGGCTTGGTAACCGAGCCAGTAATTCCAGTCGTAAATCTTCAAAAATATTTTTTCTTGGACTACAATTGAACATTGGCTATGCAAAGACGTGAATCTTATTGTCCATTTAATAGCACTTTGATGGTCAAATGAATTCTACAGTGGTGCTGAGGAATGTCAATTTGCAAGATGAGAGAATGTTATTTTGGTAAATTTCACTAATAAATTTACAAAAATTGTTTTCTCTTGGCCTTCAAAAATTATAATTCTCTTGAAAATTTTCCAGCCTAGTGCCTGGCACCAGCTTAAGCCGGCACTGATCTCAGACCTCGATTTAAATGTATGTACGCATTCAGCAGTTTTTAATTAATCTGTTGACTACGCTGATAACGCTGGTTACCGGGCCGGTACTGGGATTATTGGTCCAGTATTGGTCCCATATCTCCACAGTAACCTGCGTTTTCAGGGCAGTTTGAAGATATGCTTGTCAGGTGTTGCTGGCGTACATTTATATGACTACAGAATCCAGTCACATATGTTTCAAATATAACGTATTAGGAAAAAATGGTTCGTAAGAGTACATAGCGTGTCAGGTTCTGCGTTCAGAAGTTATCTTGAAGCAATAGGTTTAGCAAATATTTAGTAATCTTATTGCTTCAGCATGACATTAACTTTCCAGACACGGCGTTAATTCGTGAATCCTTTACCTCACTCAATCATATGACGACATACTCAACTACGTGACGTTTAGGCTGACGTCATAATCATGACGTCATCAATGATTCAAAATAGCCCGTCTTTAACGCTTAATAGTCCGACACGTTGTACGAATTGTATGTCATTACCATTTAATTTTAAAACATTCATTTTGAAACTAATTTGACTGGATGTTGTTGCTGCCTATGGTAGCAACAGCACCCGGTCAAATTAGTTTCAAAATGTTGAACAGTGTTCCCTGTATAGTTTTCTGGAAATTAATAGTCAAGAAGTTCAGGGATCGATCGATCACAACACGAGCGATGTGTGGGCGGAGATTAACCAGGGATGGGTGGAGCATAGCTATAACTGGAAAGGTCCATTCTTGTCAACTTTCAATGTCTAGTTGGAGTGGGGGTGGGGTGGGAGCGGACCATATCAACTTATCCAGGTGGGAGGTATAAATTCACGTTGTTTGTCCCATTAAAATAACAATAACTTTGTCACTAAGACGGGGGTATTTAAAAAATGTCATTTAACAAATAGCTTATGTCATTTCCTTTGACAACTATGTCGAGTATGTGGGAGTTCGAGAAAAGTACACCACCAGGTCCTCGGGCAAAGAGATTGCGTGCGTAAAGCGGGTAAGACTATACTCGTTCAAAACACATTTAAGACGATTCATTTGAATAACTTCTCATAATTCGATATTTTGTGTAAATCGATCCCGCACCAGGGACCACAGACCTGTTTGGATGCTAAAGGAATGCTACCTTGTAGCTACTCCAAGGAGAATAGGGTTGGTGCCGTCGTTAGCGCTCGAGGCTACGTAACCGGAGAACATGGTTCGCGCCTGAGTGGAGGACTATCTCGCCGTCGTTGGAAACATGCGAAAGCTACTTCGCTCCATGCCTTCCTGCACCCAGGAATATAAATAAATGGGTACCAGTGTAAGGAAATCTAACCAAATATCCGTCATAGGGCCGCTTGTTAGCGTACATAGTTTGAGAATCACGTGGCT
>CM067365.1:45077633-45277633 GCA_034401795.1 Chaetoderma sp. LZ-2023a
GGTAAATATTTGTATCTCTTTATCAGCTATGTCACGAAACCGAATGATTTCGTTCGAGTTTTAACACCCTCGCAATGTGTACACGCATAAGTGACCTTTACAACAGACTACGACCTGCTTAACCACGCACGCACTCGCACGCATGCAATGGGGTTTTCCGATCTGTCACTCAGGTATCTGACGTCATAATCAATGACGTCACTTGTCCGTTGATGTCACAAACCCAATGACGTAGACTACGTCACGAAAATCGAAGAGTCTTTCACGAAGTGTCTTTGATGAATTTACAGTTTAATAAGCATTCTGTTGAATATTTTGAAACTGTTCTTACTGGGAGCTGGTGCTCCCATAGACAGGAACAGCACACCCACACACCCCTAGTTAAATTAGTTACAGAATACTTAAAAGCTTACCTATATAGTCGCCTTCAAATTTAAATTATAGGAATTCAGTTTTCAGAGTTTCAAATCGATTCCAACACGCGTAAAACGTGGGCGGGGTTTATCTAGAAATGGGCGTGGCTTAATGTACAAAGGAATCCCTCCAGTGCGACATGATACGATTAAATAGGCTATCAGAATACCGACTTACTACGTTATACTTTGCACGCCGTAGTACAGCTTCAACGAAGGGAAATATATGAATATTTCTGGGTCATTGGCCCACATATACAAGATAATGTTATTGAAATCCATACCAGCGGCTAGGCTTATATAACCAGCTTTTGATTTTAACTTTCATCCTGCGAATCCTGCTAAAACCCGCCCCGGCAGTGGTCTCGAAGAATGGCCATTTGCAGGTCAATAGAAGACTATTTTTTGAAAATATACCACTGGAATGACTGGCTCGGTAACCGAGCCAGTGATTCCCGTGGTACATTTTCAAAAATAGTCTTCTCTGGGCCATTAAACGGACATTCAATAAGCACATATTTTGTTTTTCCAGATCAAATTTAGCCCTTAAAGTACTAAACGAAATCATTATTAAATATGTATATTCATGACAGGCTGACAATAAACGTGACCGATTTTATATATAGATATGAAAATTGTTTATTCTATGACCTAGCTATGCCCTTCCTTCAACTATGAGTGACATTGCACTGCGTGGTAAATTAAACATGCTTTAAATACAAACACCTATAAGGCCTTCGTGTGCGCAAGGCCCGGTCTGTCGCTTAAGTATCTGACGCGCCTTAAACAAAATTAATACGTCACATGTTACCTGACGTCAGAATCCAAATGACGTAGCTCCGTCACTAAAATCGAAAGGTCCGTCACTAAGGTGTACGAATTGAATGGGTTTTTTTATGAACTTTGAAATTAATAAATATTAGATATTCCATCCGCAGCAACATCCACAGTCAAATTAGTTTTGAAATATTCAGCAGCCTACCGGGAAAGCTACGTTGAAATTTAGATTTTGGGAACTCAAGTTTCAAACTTTCAAATCGATTACAAAACGCATAGAAAAGTGGGCGGAGCTTAGCTAGAATGGACACAAATGTATGGCCGCATAAGCTGCAACCCTGATAATGCAGCTTACTGGGCTGCCGCTGGGACAATATGTCCCGTATTGGCCCAGTAACTTGTGTTATCAATTAAGATTCCATATGTCTAGCGCTAAGAACCACTGACATAAGTCATGTTGTCTACAATGCATTAAGCGTGTCTCGCTTTGATTGTTTGAAAACACCTTCGAAGGAAAACACATATACATAAATGCAGGTAGATATACCTGGAAACGGGATTCACTGAATCCGAGCCAGTATATAGCTCCTGGCTGATATTTCGATGGCCGGGTTAATCTGGTGAGTGAGCCTTGTATCTTGCAAAATAGGATACCTAGTTGTTCATTGCAAACCCGTGTATGCGATAAAGCCATGGCCCTGGTGAATGGTGGGCATCACGCTTAACAAATCGCCACTGAAACGATGGACAATGGACCTTCCTATCTGCAGTCGTCACATCAATGATATATCCGAGATGAGAGATAAGGACACTGCATCGTGCGTTTTTTTGGCCCACAATGAGGAAATGGCATCTCGAAATGTCTATAAGGCTGTGTTCTCACTAGAAAGTCATTCAGGAATAACGACATACGTCAACGTCAGTATGGGGTTATTCCTGATTGAGTCTCCAGTGAGAACACGGCCGTAGATTCGAAGGACACGTAGAATACCAGGAAGAAGATATAAACCTTCATTGACCCACTAAATCCAGATGGATATCCTAGAAACATTGTCAGTATTGTGACAGTAAGATTTTCCAGTGAAACGTAAATGCAGACAGGGCGGTAGCGATAGACAAAGAACAGATAATAACATATGAAGCAAATTTGCCAGGTTTTCATACTACTCTAACCCAGAACGCTGCAAGATAGGCTGAGAATAAGAAATGTGTCGAGATTGGATCTGCTGTCTCATTTGACACGGAATTGATATATTCAAGTCATGGTATTCACGTAGAATAGATATGGTATAAATATATTTTTCATTGACTGTCGCCAGTGCCACTATTCATGTTTGATGACAATGGTCAATGACAGTAGATAAACAAAATCTAACCTGAAGCAGAAACTTAAGTTTGAACACTCAGCTCAAACATCATGTCCGCCAGATGTCCTAATCGTAGCAAGATGTGCATTTCTCTGGATCATTCACTGGACAATAAACAACATAGTCCGTGTTATATATGTACATTATGAACAAACTTAATCAACGTCATGTGTATCTTATCATCGCGTGGTCGTGTAACGGGAAGGACTAGCCAACCCGGAACCAGTAAATGCCGTCTATCGGGATGCACTACGGTCGCCCCGACGGATGGCAGTACAAGCGCATAAGCGTAGAAAAGTCTAAGGGACAATTTACTCCTTCTTCGCATGCGCCGGGCCAATTTGAGTACAAACACGTCACATAAGTTACAACCATTAACAGAGGGGTGTTTGGATCTTTCAAAAAAGCTATCAATACAGCGTGTGACTCATGGATGTTAGGTAACCGAGGACAAACAATCACTATTTATAATGTTCCAGGAATAGTTTGCGCCGCTTATCCTACAGCTTTGAGACCAAAAAAACATCAGTTCTTTCGTTCGTTCGTTCATTAGTTCGTCGTCTGTTTCTTCCCATCGTTCATTCGTTTGTCTGCATTTTTCGCAACATATCGACTAAATGCAAGAAGGTAGAATCATCAAATTTGGAACATCCGATCATAATGTTGCTGGTTAGAAATTTCTTTAGTTTCAGGTCAAATGGTCCAATATCTAGGTCACGCGTTCACTACGTTTATACTGAATGTATATGTTGGCGATAACGCTGGAATGCATGGAAGTAGAATCGCCTGAAATCTGTCACTCACGTATGACGTCATAATGAATTACGTCACATGTAGGCTGACGTCACAATTAATGTACCTAATGAATCCATGTTGTAGCTAGGCCTATGTCCGTCATGAACCTTTAAGGTCCGTCAGTTGTATGAATTACATGTCTGGTACGAATTGTATGTTTTTACTATTTAATAGACATTATGTTAAAAAATTTTAACCTAATTTGACTGGGCGCTGATGCAACCGTATTCAGTCCATGACTTCCCTGGAAATGTGTGAAATCTTGATAGGCCTACTATCAGATGCGCCCTGGGTATGAAAGTGGTATACGTTTTTTATGGTCAAGTATAAAGGATTACCAGTTAGATTTTGTGACGATACAACAATGATTTTGTAGCCTCCGCCAGAACCTATTTTGGCCCTCTCCAACCACATGATAGTATTTAGGAGGCCCTCATAACAATGGTGTAACCACCGGGATCATGCTATGCCTGTTTTACCATGTGTCCCGCAGTACGCCTTATGGCGGGTAGATGGCTGGATGGGGTCCAGCACACGGTACCTCTGCCATAACCTTCCATCAAGCATACACACCCTAAATTGTGTCTATTCCAACTAGGACATGATTATCATAGCCATGGATGGATCCACAAATAACGTTAGAGATTGAGGCGTGAAAAGGATATCCACTATTCGGGTAGGGTGAGGCCTGCAGCTGCTGTCTCCCCAACCCTCCATTGCATGGACGAGTGTCGGTAGTCTTCCATTAGACATAAACACGACTGAACAGCCAATGCCTTGACGGATAACGTAGGTTACTGGGTCTGTAGGCCTACTTGGTCAATACTGATTGCGGCCCGGTATTGATCCAGTGGCCTACCGTCCCAGTAGCCTACGTTATCGGCGTGCAGTCCTAGCTATAAGTGGACACCCTCACCCCCACCCGCCAACTGATCCGACAATGATATGCTTCATAGCCATCGCCGCCACCGTCTAGCTAACTTCTTGCGCATGGATGCATCACAATTAATGTTTACATCGTGTTCAAAATTATACTATAACTAACATGTTTTTCTTTAACCATTTAAAACTCAGATCAGCCAAAAACGGCTTCTGTAGTGATCTTGAGAAATGTCCATTGGCAAACCAAGAGAAGACTATTTTTGAGAATTTACCACTGGAATAACTGGCTCGATAACCGAGCCAGTCATTCCAGTGGTAAGTTCTCAAAAATAGTCTTCTCTTGATCTGCAAATGAGCATTTTCTATGAGAAAATTTAAATTTTCTTAAAAGGTATGGGGAAACGTTAAGTGATTTTTAGCTGCACTATATTTCATTTACATAACATAACACCGGTGTTTGGATAGGCCCTATTAGTACTCCGTGACTAATCTCACCCAACTAAACAAAATAACGTAACGGCGTAATCTCGGAGTATTAGTATTCCAAACAAGCTTACGCTAAACAGGGATTTGAGCTGTCTCAGGGCGTCATCTGGAATGCTAATGAACACTGTAACGCGATACATCTTCCATTCGCTATATAATAAGCGGCGAACAAGACCCATCCATTCGCGTAAATCGAATTATTGGCTGAGTTCCGATCGAGTTGCCGGACCGATTTCCTTCTACGTCGCCTATATATGTTGCCGATATTGTATTGATACAATTATATCAGCCATAATACAATTAATACTCGTTCCTGCCTGTTGACGATTTTTATTGATTATTTGACTGTAAATCGTTGCTGCCTCTGGGAGCAACGATTTAGTCAAAGTATCTTCAAAGTAGGCCTAATCATCAAGCTATGTTCTTTGTGTCACACTGAAGCACGAGTACCTGAAGGTATCATAAATTAAATAAATCTATAAATAAATAAATAAATAAATAGTACGTATCCTATTGCGTAATGCAGACGATCTTTGTTAAATGTGTCAGTTTATGGCAATCTACAACAGAGAGCGTACACTCACGGGAAACTTATAAAACCTGAGTAACCTACGTTTCCGGCGTGCAGTCCGAGTTATAAGTTAACTTTATTAAAATCCTGGACTGACAAGGCCTCTCTTTTGGGACAGGGCACTCAGCCGAAGTGGACACGCGTTTCCCTTAAACAAAAACATGAAACTATAGAAAATGACGATCCACTTCGTGGCGGCGAACCATGGAGGAAAAGTAAAATCCTGGGCTCGCTGCTTTGCAGTACTGCTGACATTGCTGCACGCTGCGTCATGGGGAACATAGCTTTCCAGTCCTTTTGGAAGCTATGGATTCGTAGATCAAAGATGCCCTTGATAAAAAGGCTACGGTTATACAGTAGGTATCCCGCGTATCCTTGATGCTGTATAACTGTAACAGCTGGGCAGCTCCAAAGGCACCTCTAGACAAACTTGATGCCTGCCACCGCAAACACCTACGCACCATCACTGGACACCGATGGCCAGACAGCATAATTTCCAACGATGCACTATACAAGATGTGTAATACGTTGCCCTGCCTGTAAAGGTCACCCAGCAAAGTTGGTCCATGTTTGGCCATGTGCTAAGGATGTCAGACGAGACACCAGCACAGGGAGCCTTGGGTTTTGCCCTACTAGGAGCCAGCAAATACAAAGCCAGGAGAGGAAGTCGTTGCATAAATCTGCTAAGTGTGCTACGCGGTGACCTCAAGAAAGCAGGACTCGGTACACTCAAGTCAAGAATGGACCTGAGGAAACTAGGGATATCGGCTGAGGACAAGACACAGTGGGCAAAAGCTAAGAAGGTCTGACTGCAGCTGTAGGATGTTTCTACTACTACAGCCGCAGAATACAGTAATCATACATAATTATATATCGCAGAAACAGTATGTTTATTAAATTGTAAATTCATCAACGTCATACAATTCGTACACTTAATATGTGACGGATTTTTCGGGTTTCCTGACGGCGATACAGTGGGCCTACGTCAATTCCATTGCGACGGCAGCCAACAAGGGGCGTATTTGATCATGACGATGACGTCATATACTTGAGTGACAGATTGGATCCCTCGATTATCTTCTATTTAATCGTATCGAGATCCCATGGTCCAGAGAGGTGAGGCTTGTTTGGTTGTTTTTAGTTTACTAACCATGTTTATAACCGGCATCACTTTCCTACGCAAACGCCCACGTCGTTTCCCACAAACCGGAACACAATCGCCTGGTATCTGACGATACCGTCATCTACAGAAGATGGAAATAAAACAGCGTACTCTAAAATTGCTCAAATTTAAAGGATAACTAACCCCATTTCTTGATTATTTATTCAGGTGATCTAATATGATCTAATAACAAAATGAGTATTACATAATAAAGAATGTAATGTATTGGCACTTACATGGCATCACTCACTATCACTAGAAGAGACAAAATGGTGGAGATCACTGTTCAAAATTTGCTCGATATTATAAAGCAAATAATTGTGATACAGAACATGAATGGCATGGTATATTATAAAGCATCATCTATCAGTACAATACAACATTTGAGATGAGATTAGCACCCCTTTAAGCAAAAGGCACACTCCTTACAACCGGGCGTACCTACTACGCGCATGCGCGTGCACGGAGTGTGCCTGTTGCTACCTACAGACATAACTCACATATTATTTATATATACAATCTGACCATATCAGACATCGAAATGCCTCTCTAAAAGCTGTTTTGATTATATGAAAGAAATTACTTCAGCTTATCTATGAAAGATTACTCACCCCTAGTGATTACGTGAGCTGGTTTAGGGTTTCTATGCATCTAATCACGTACCTCGTTCTTACCCAAAGGTCGATGTGGTGCAAAGGTTTGTTAACTCCAATAAATGGATAACCCAAATTAAAATACAGAGATCCATTTCTAGCTGAGCCACGCCTATTTCTAGCTATTCCGGGTCAACCTTTAGCTATATGCCGCCTATTTCTAGCTATTCCGGGCCAACCTTTAGCTATATGCCGTCTATTTCTAGCTATTCCGGGCCAACCTTTAGCTATATGCCGCCTATTTCTAGCCATGCCTCGCCAATTCCGGGTGTTGCAAAATCGATTGAAACTTGGCTTCCCAGAATCTAAATTCGCAAAGTAACTATACAGGCAACATGTTGAATATGTTGAAACTAATTTAACAGGGGACTGTTACTGCCTATGGCAGAAACAGCTCCCAGTCAAATTAGTTTCAAAATACTCAGTAGCATGTTTATTAAGTAGTAAATTCATCAAAGACGTATAATTCGTACATTCGTGACTGTTCGATTTTTGTGACGATGCTACGTCATTGCGGCTAACATGTGACGTTCTTTATTCTGACGTCAGATACCTGGGTGACAGATCGCATCCCTCCATTATATTCCGATGAAGTCAGACCCTCTGACCCTCAACCCGATCTGTGACAGATATGTTGATGGACATGACGGGCTGGACGGGTAGGCCTATGTCTATCCAAATATGTGTCACGGGTCGGGTTGAGGGTCACGCCAGACTCGAACCTATTGCGATTCTTGTGCGTTACATGTACATATCGCCTTCCTTTTTTTTTCTTTTTTTTTTATCAATTTGACGGAAATGAACAACCCATTATTATCAATATATGCAGTGTCCTGACCGCACACACTCACGCGCGGCCGTACGCGAGAGCGCGTCCACGTGCACTAGTATGTCACAGCGTCTAGCCATACATGTGAAAATCCGATTACAAGATTTAAGCACAAAGACGCAATATCCTGAGATTGATAGCTATTACAATCCACCAAGACAACTTAATCCTGGCATGGATATCCTCTTTGATAATCATAAGCTTATACATATTACGCTGTTAGTCTGCAGCACAGCTTAGAAATAACGTCACACGTTTACAAAACAATTAGATACTTTGAGCATAATTATTACTAGCATGTTTCTGTTTCTGCGCGTACTCGCGAGCGTTTCATTGCTAAAAGTGTTTAGTCTTTTAGAAATTTACTGGTCGTGCTTATAAGAAACGCTCTCACGCACGAACACAAACAGAAACATGATAGTAATAAATATTCTGTTCCTACCGATTAGTCTCGGCTGATGAGATATCACATATTAAAGGAAAGGATCAGGGAACTAACATATGCTCTTGAATGGCAGCTTTATATAATAATCAAGCTACATCCACCGGTGGAAAAACAGAAATAAATCAGAATAATTAAAAAGGCGGCTAAATACCATTTATGGCATTCTGATGGGAACAAATTAGTGACGAAGTTGGTGGACCCATGCGCTCTGGTGTATGCTGAGCGAATAAATAATACCCGCTAAAGCCGGTCATATAAGCTCAGTAATATTCTCGCTAAGCTGATTAGCCACTGCGCCATATGCCTACAGGTAAAATACTGTCTAGTGACTGAAAGCCACTGCGTCCAGAGACAGGGTCTACATTCAGTCACACGAATGTCAAAATATTCAGTAGACATCATATTGCGACATTGGAAACAGCAGTGTATTTTGAAATCATTTTGACCGAAACTTGTTGCTTCCACCAGGAAAAGTGACTTTCAAATATTAAGGTTTACAAAAGGATCATTAGTGAATTAGCAGTAGCAAGTTAATCGCTCTACATCAGCGCCTATAGAGAATACTATTCATACCGCTGACAAAACTATATTCAGGTGTGCTTTCGTTTTATTCAGGTAGGTCTATGCGGTATACATGCACACACAGTTGACACACGACGGAGTGAGAAGCGCCAGCTTGGTCACTAATTGGCTCCAAGTTAAGCACTCCGAGATTTAGTAAATGCTTTTTCGCAAACAATTGCAATTCATTTCCATTTTTACCGATGGTAGTTTATTTAATATTGTATGAGATTACCAATAAACATCATTTGTTATTTCCCTTTTCGGTTCCTTTAAGCGTCTTAGTAGTTACGATATTAAAATATCACTTACGCTAGCACAGGCAGTCCAAATCCACGACGTCGATAGCAAACTGTGGAGTGTGACCAACTGGTCAAACGATTCATAGCGACAGTGTCCCAGAGTAAGTAATATTTAAATAAGGTGGTATCGTAACTACTAAGATGCGTAAGCGTTATCTAAACAGCCAGATGAAAGACAACTACTCGGTATGAAATAAGCACATATTTCACTCTAGGCTCCATCCTGGCAGACAACACCGGTGTTTTGCCACAGTAGGTTCAATAGTAAAAGTCCCCAAACCCTGCCATATAAAATTTGACACAAGATCATTATGTCCATCAGTCGGGGACTGAACTATTAATTACTCTAATGTCTAATTATAAACTACATTTGACCATCAGCTGACAACATTACTCATCCGAATCCGATTTACTCATCCAAAACCGGTTTACTCATCCGATTCCGGCCCGGTTTACTCATTAGATTCCGGTTTGCCAGCAAGATCAGCATGATTATATAGTGCTACGATATATTCCAATAAATGAATTTACTTATCCTTTGCGTATTAAATCCGGATACACTTAATCGCTCAATTATTCAAAGGCGATCAATTACTCAAAGGACTCATATAATGATATATAAGTACAGATTATCTACTAAGCTTTTAACCGTTAACTGTCAGTCTGCCGAATTTCTGCAGACTACATTTTCCATGAGGTTTAATTTTGGATATGCTGACTATTTTGAAAACAATTTGACTGAAAGTTGTTGGTGGCTAAGCCACATACAACTTTCAGTCAAATTGTTTTCAAAATATTCAGCAGGTCCCGAGTTATTTGCCCATTTAAATTACTGGCTGGTGGCTTGCAGCAGTTAAAGACCAGACATTTAAAGACCAAAAATGGCGAATTCTTTAGATGTAGTGAATATTCTGTTCAATATTTTGAAACCAGTTTGACTTAGTTGCATAGCAGGTATTGCGCCAACAGGTTTCAATAACGCGCGTTTTCGCTGAATTTGTACAATGTTCAATTATTCAGTTCCAACTGGATTGCACTTAGCCGACTATCGACGGTACTGTAGGCTGTTACAACCAATCAAATTATACAATAATCAGTCATTTGTACTTCGAAATAACGGTGTTGTCTTTAACAGTACGCTTATCTCACGCACACACACGCACGCGCGCATTTGGTGTTATTTATTGACTAAAAACGACTAGAAATATCAGACGGGGCCCTTTGGCTTTGGGTACATTCGTAGAGGCGGTTAACCCACATATCACCATAAAATGGCTTCTGCAGTGGTCTTGAGTAATGTCCATTTGCAGACCAAGTGAAGACTTTTTTTGAAAATTTACCACTGGAATGACTTGCTCGATAATCGAGCCAGTCATTCTGACAGTAGTACACTTTCAAAAAGGTCTTCTCTTGATCTGCGAATTGGCATTTACTGTGAAATTTTAAGTTTTCTTTAACAAATTCGAGGGTTAAAGGGTTGGGTGTATGCAATACTGTTAGATCCTACATATCCCACATAATCCATTTTTCACAATTATTTACGGATCATGAAGCCTTCTTTATTCAATATTTTAAGCCGTTTTACAACAATTAAATAACATAGTATGTAGACGATATAAAGTACGATATCATTATAATCCCACTGATTGTGTTTAAAACGGTTTGGCCAAAAATCGTTGCTGCCACATGCAGCAATGACTTTCTGTGAAACTGTATTCCGCCAAGATTATATATCCTAGGCATTCAGCTTAAATACGCGCAGGTAACAGACGTGCAAAACAGTTTTTTACACTCACCTGTTTTAGTTAGTATTATTCAACTGATTTGAGCAATTTTCGAATATTTAGTATTTCCACACGCTGGATTTAGTTGTCATAATATCCAAATACAGTTGGTGAATGCTAACTAAAACACATTTCACACCAAATTGTAAAATAGTTTGTCGCAAGTGAATAAAAATTAAACATTTTCTAGCTGGGCTTTCTTAGAAGATGTCTAATCATGCATAAAGCGGGCAATGCCTATGCCACTTAATTCTATTTTCTTAATTAAATAAGAATTACTCATTTAAAAAGTCAGCTTTGAATGTTACCGTAAATAGCACTCTGTAATTTAACAAGTAAATTAGTCTTTTATGAAGAAATTAATTAATTGCCATGCACACACTATAGTTACTTAGCAACGAGCCGCAGCGACTTTAAATCTTATATACAAGAAACCCCCAAACCACATGCTCAAAATACAAAGTTCAGTTACGTCACGATTGATTTATTTGGAACTTGGTACATCTGCCCAGATTACATGAAACACAGCATAACTGTTCCTAACTTTTGCAGATTGCTCAGAAAACAAAATGTGAAACAAAAAATATTCTAGATTCTTCAGACTAAATAACCTTTACGAGTAATGTTTACCTTGCCGGCACTGCGCTCTATAGTACGCACATATTTAAACAAGCTAAGATAAAGCTTTAGGTTACTCAACAAGTTTCGCTTCCCAAGTTCTACACTGACGATTTCTTTATCCAAAATTCGCACAGTCCCTGTCCTGGGACAATATAAAATTCGGAATCCGAGATTGTAGAACTACTCAACCATCTATCTATCTATATATTGTGTTTGAATAAGTGCTCTTGCATTTACAAGATACAAATATACCGCGAAACAAGCAAATATGCTTAGCGCTATTCCGCTAACTGATGCCACAACTACACACCGCCTGTATATATTATTCACATCCAGTTTACTGAATGAATTAAATTTGCATATTTAATTCCGCGATCAATGTAGGCCTACTGTGTGTAGTTTCACTATTATCCCAGCACACATGTGCTCTGCCCTCACGTCCCGTCCTGCTGAGGGTGATGGCAAAAATGCCTTATCGCGCGACCCGACCGTACAGTAATAATAATAAACATGCTATAGGCAGTTAGCTGTTTGTTGTACACGCGTACAAGCGACCCGATTATTGGAGAGGAGCGCTGCTACCAACAGCGGCGTAGTAAGCCAAGATTATGAACCAGCGTACCGTACTCTTCGTTGTACAGATGGTAGAACCGCTGGCCAGCCGGAGTGTAAACAATACTGATATACAACGGACGCCTTGTAACGTTGGTTGTAGATTAGCAGTATGAAATGTTTACATGGGGAGCGGGGTGGGGGGGGGGGCATCATGGGGCGATGGTGGGCGGCAAGACAGCCCCTGCAATGAACAGAAACTAGAAACATAGCGTGGTATTTACACAAGCGTCTACTATTGCCTCATGTTAAAATGATAGGAATAATGCATGCGATATTAGGCCGACGTCAGTACTGGATAATGTACCGGTAGTCCATTGATAAGATTTTGCCACACACCCAACCCTGATAACGGGGATTACTAGGTCGGTACTGAACCAATATCGCCTCGGTATTGCCCCAGGACCAGCCCAGTAAACCCGAATTCAGGATGTGTTCCAGAAACCTATTTTTCCACATATGTACGTTGTATGCAATAACAAAACTCTGTTAACTCCAACACGATGACTAAATATAAATAAACCAAGCAGTATTGGTATGTAGACCTATAGTTTAGGCGCAATTACGAGGTGTTTAGTTTTCTCTTCCGCAACCCATCCCCACGCTAACAGGGTTAGGCTTGGTCTAGCCGAGAAGCATCGTCATATGTAAGTGAGCGTATGTTAGTACGATGGGCTAGAAGTGGGTCGAGATTAGACCATGACAACACAGTTTACTAGGCCGATGCTGCCACCATGCTGGGCCGATACCGGGCCGTTGCTGAAAGTATCGGCACAGCATCGGCCCAGTAAGCTGCGTTATCTGGGGAGCAGATGTCTGGTCCATTCCGTTCTACCTTGCTCGAAGCTTAAACGTGGCTAGTTCCATAGAGACAAATAGCCGGAGAGTGACTATGGCCCTCTCGATGGCGGAATTTTAGTAGTCTCCAAAATAGCATGTTTTTGTTACTAATTCTATGGCGTAGTTGAGTTAACGTGTCAATAAAGAGCCAATATAATTTTATTTCTGCTAAAAGTATATAAATTTGCGTCTGTACACCAATTAGCAAAAGATAATTCAGTCACCTGTGGAGGCTATATATGCTGCTGATAGGCTAGTTCCTATACTCTTCTTCTTGCGTTCATCTTTCTCATGACAGTAATCTTAAACTGGTTTCATTATTTGGTACATAAAAGTTGTAGTAGTCATGAAACTGTCTCTATCCCCTCCACAAATGATACTTCAATAGGCCAGAAGTTTCTCCTAACCGTATCATATCGCTGACAGTGCTAAAACCTGTTATGCTGTTTCTTCTGCCTGTTGACACTCACAAAGTGCAAAATCTGTAATCTTGAGGGGGTGAAGATGTGCATTTGAAGATAGTGGCCAGTCCTCAATGTGAAGTTACATGCAGAGCTGGATTTACGCAAGGGCTGGCGGGGCTGAAGCCCTGGGGCCCCCACTGTTTTGGGGCCCCTAAAATCTGCACTACATTTTCTTTGTCCATTGTAATTATTTTATAATAACAATATGTAACTTTAACGCTAGGGAATGTGTCCCTGTGAATCGATATATGGTAACAATAGCAGGATATACTGCTAAGTGACTAACGGATGTGAAACTTTGCAAGATAACTTGATTTGTTCATTGCTCTCAGGCTGAATATTTCATTGTTTGCGTGGGATATAGTCCCACAATACACACAATACTGTGACAATTAGGGTTTGGAATCATGAACTGTAGACAGCATGGCGGACTTGCTTAAAAATTTGCCATTGCCACTATCAGTATATTAGCCCACCCAACTCTTGCGCCACCACTGTGATCTATAGGTGGATGAACGATGGGCCCCAGAATGTTAATAGCCCTGGGCCCCTAGTAGGCTAAATCCGGCTCTGGTTACATGTCTGATCCGCTCTACTGAGGATGTGTATTACATCATTATGCCTCCTGCTATATGGCCCGATGTATCGGAGGTGCTTTACTCGAATTAAAAAATGTGCTTGTATGAACACAAAACTAAATCGCTTCGACGCTAGCCCACTCAGTTTATAAATCGCTTCGACGCTAGCCCACTCAGTTTAAGCATGGCGTAACAATTTCAGAGCGCGGATTCTGAGACAAACGCGCAACAGGACCCATATAACTCGCAGCATTATGTATTTATTTTGAATGATAAAGACCATAGTAGAAGATCCTGCCATAGGATCAGTGTGGCCAATGTTTGTGGAACTGGTTTTGAACATCGGTTTCTTATCCCCAGGGTACATAGTCGATCCAGTTAATCTAAGAAATGACCTCGGCAAAATTGCAAACATAATTTCTGTCGGTAGATTCATGGCGGAGAAACAATGGCAGATTACCAAAAAAGAATCTAGCCAATTCTGACGGTGGGAAATATATAATTGTAGGTGTTGTAAGCCGCACTCTTTTGCGCAGCGTTTATTACTGATTTAATGAGCGCGCACGTTTCCCTTACGTTCGTCACCTCAGAATTTAAATCGCTCACTTTTCCTTTATTCTTTCATACATCCTATTTTTAAACTGGCACGCTTATTTAGTGTTATGTTAGGTGTAAATCGATGCTTTATGAACGTTCATTTATACAGCAGTTATTAAAATATCTGCCATGCTACCGGATTTCCAATTCTCTTCTGACGCGTTACCTTTTAGTGTAGACCCCGTCTATCTTTTCTAGGAGACCCCCACAAGCGGATACTTTAAAAGTTCTGATGGTGTACTGAGCTTAGATTTCTGTCATTTCCTCGTGTCGTTTTCCCCGTGTTCGGATATTCCGCCGTTAGTAGGAGTATCAGGATCAAGTTATTAAATTATGATATAATATAGCAATCCCCCTGTTTAAGACTATATGCTCGTCCTCAACGTGCCGCAGGGGTGTAGCCCACTGGGTGTCAATCAAGACATTTGGAGGGGCTAACCAGAGCATTATGCACAACGCTAATGAAATGACACTTGGAGATCGAATCAACCGAAATGGTGCTCGCCCTGTGAGGAACCGCCAGGCAGGTGCAATGCCGGGCTCCATGCCTCGAAGGAGCCCACCCTCAGCTACTGGAGGTCCCATCAACTCGCCTTGTGGAGCCATGGGACGAGGATGGAGAGCTACTGGGCAACTGAAAGAGAAGAGCAAACCCAAAGAGAAACCCAGTATCAACATCATCCACTGGAACGCAGAAGGGGTTACCGACAAGAAATCAGAGCTTCTAACAGTTCCTGTACGAAAACAACAGACTGCCACTTCCTCATTGCGGGAGACTTTAATAGCCAGTCCCAGAGCTGGGGATACAGAACACTTGATAAACGAGGAGAAGATATTGAAGCATGGCAAGATGAACGGTGGCACTCGACAACAACACCGGACTTGGCATTTTGTACAGAAGACATTCACAGAAACCTCAGTAGAGTGGTCAGATCGCAGTTAGGAGGAAGCGACCACCACCCAGTCCTCCTCTCTCTTTCTGGAAGTATTTCGACAAGTTCACCTCAACATCCAAGGTGGAACTACGAAAAGCCAAATTGGAGTCTGTTCGGCATTCGTTCCAATGAGCTTACCCAAAATATAGCAGTAGAAGGGGGAAACATTAACAATGTGGTCAAGGAATTTAATTCAAGTATCCTCAAGGCTGCCAAGGAAGCGATTCATCGAGGGTTCAGGAAAACCTATCGCCCCTACTGGACAACAGAACTGCAAGCAGAACATGATAAACTAGACAAGGCCAGAGAAGATGCAGAGGGTAATCCCTGTCATGAAAACCACTTCACGCTACAACAAACGAAAGCCAGGTATCTAAAGACCAAGCTGGAGGCCAAAAGAAGAAGCTGGAGGGAAAAGACGGCAGGGTTTAATTTAGAGAGACACCACAAAGCTATGGAGACTGACTAAAGCACTGAATGATGAGGGTGTCGGGGGAGAGAAGATTACTCTTGAAGAAGATGGACAAACACTGACAGGAAAGATGGCTGCAGATGCCTTTGCGAAGGCATATGCAAAAGAAAGCAACATTTCTATACCACGAATGCGTCAAAAAGAGGTTAGAAAAGAGCAAAAGGAAAGAACAGACACCAATACCAACACTAATGATGCAATGAAAGTTGACATTAGTTTAGCAGAACTGAAGAAGGCTATCCGCCAAATCTCCCGGGCCAGATGGCATTACGAATGAAATGATCCAACACCTTGGTAATGCATCTCTCCACAAGTTGCTAGACATCTTTAATCTCAGTTGGACCAATGGAGAGGTTCCTCAGTGCTGGAAGAAAGCCAGAATGACCACTATTCTGAAAAAAGTGAAGAACAAGACGAAAGTGCTGAGCTACCGTCCTATCAGTCTTACAAGCTGCATATGCAAGACCATGGAGCGCGTCGTCAACCAGCGGTTGCAGTGGTACCTGGAGTCGGAGAACATTATAGTTTCAGAGCAAGCTGGCTTCAGAAGATACTGGAGCACAGAAGATCAAACAACACATCTTGCACAGGTCATAGAGGACAATTTTCAAGCCAATAAGGTGATGCTAGCTGCCTTTTTCGATATGCAGAAGCCATTTGACAAGGTGTGGAAGGATGGCCTCCTCGTGAAGCTCCGGCGCACAGGCATCGGTGGCAACATGTTCCGATCGACCAAGTCATACCTACACAATCGCAGAGCTAGGGTGCTGGTGGATGGACAATCTGGACAGAATGTATTGCTGAGACAAGGAGTGCCACAAGGCGGAGTATTATCACCAACTCTGTTCATCCGCTTCATTAATGACATTGTAGCAGAGCTGCACAATGGGATCCATGCAGCCCTCTATGCAGATGACCTCGTACTTTGGTGCACCGGGGAGTACACAACGACTGCCACGTACAGAATGCAGCTCGCCTTGGACAGAATTACAGCTTGGGCCAGTCGCTGGTGTATTACCATCAACAAAGAAAAATCATTCGCCATGCTATTCTCACTGTCCACCAAAACCAAGGTTGGCAATCTGACACTGGGCAGTACTCCACTCGAGTATGAGGACCAGCAGACATACCTGGCAGTCACCTATGACAGAAGATTAACATGGAAGGAGCACATCCAGAATGCAGAGGCAAAGGCCAGAAGAAAGCTAAACATCATGAGGAAGCTGGCAGGAACAAAGTGGGGGTGCCAATGAAAGGATCCTCAAGATCATCTACCTAGGTGCCGTACGATCACACCTTGAGTATGAATCCAGCTCATGGATGACAGCAGCTAAATCTCACCAACAGAACCTCGACAGAGTACAAAGCCAGGCACTGCGCATCATCACTGGTGGAATGAGATCAACACCAATAGAAAAAATGGAGCAGACAGCAGGCATCCCCCCACTTAGCAAAGGAAGGGAATGCAAAGCACTGATCCAAGCTGCAAAGTTCAAATCGTT
Organism: Chaetoderma sp. LZ-2023a; assembly: GCA_034401795.1. NCBI lineage: Eukaryota > Metazoa > Mollusca > Caudofoveata > Chaetodermatida > Chaetodermatidae > Chaetoderma > Chaetoderma sp. LZ-2023a. Next base: position 45,095,282 of record CM067365.1, read on the forward strand.
CAACAACCACCCGATGAAGATCAGGCAAGCACAGCTGTCATCAAGAAGACTTAAAAGATCAAGTTTTGTGAAAGAGACAAAAGCACTTCAAAGGAAACACCAAGAAATGTTGCCAGCACAAATAGAAGACCCAAACCACACACTTGATCCTCCACCCTGGGAAAACAAACTAGAGAGCATAGCTATTCGCACCACAGTACCTCATCTCATAACCAAAGATGAACACAGTGATGTGAGCAAGAAGGCCCTGACCCTAGCCATGCTGGAAGAAATGTACCCTCAGGAGACATGGATAAGGATCTACACAGATGGATCAGCCAAAGATGCAATTAGGAGCGGAGGTGCTGGACTGCACATACAGTATCCAAACGGACAACATGAGTCAGCTGCAATACCGACAGGCAAACACTGCACAAACTACAGAGCTGAAGTCGAAGCACTGGTTCATGCAGCTAATACCATCAGCAGAACAGCAGACCCTATTGCACAGCTTATCTATTTATCTGATGCCCACTCCGTCCTTGAGGCTATCACCAAAGGTAAGCTGCCACAACCTGAAGAAGCGCTACAAACAATCAAATGCTTTCGGATGGCATTGCAGTGGATCCCCTCATACTGCGGAGTCCAAGGAAATGAGGAAGCAGACAAGATGGCAAAGGTGGGTGCAGAAGAGAATCAGACAGAAAACATGGTTACCCATACAGAGATGAAGACTATCATCAAGTCACTTTATAGAACACCTCAATCAGAAGATGCCTACCATCATCTCTCGAGGCCAGAGCAAGTGACCATTTTTCGTCTCAGAACTGGACACAACAGACTAAACCAACACATGTACAGGCGGTTCCACCTTACGACATCACCAGCTTGTCCTTGTGGAGAAGCAGAACAGACCACATAGCACATACTTCAATGCTGCAGTACGTATCAGCCGCTGAGAGAAGAGATCTGGCCTTTGTCAACCTCTTTTCTTGAAAAGCTGTATGGGCCTGTGGAAGAACTGCAGAAAACCACAGATTTCATCTTGAGAACGGCTCCCCAAGTGTGATACCAGCGATCGAAAAGAAGAAGATATAGCAATCTATGATGACGTAAATATAGCTGGGTGTGATAGGTGATAAGCCATACACCTTTGGTATATTATTCATTAATACATACACTTCTCATTTTTGCCTGAATGCAATGTATTTACATATATTTGCTCAAATAAATGTAGGCAATTTGGAGCGTATTGTGTGTGCCTGATTTAAATCTATTTTTCAATTATGACATTTTAAGCAATTATATACAGTTTATATTTGTAGCTTACAGGTCTTTAGGTGGTGTGGGAGATACAAAAACAATCACCATCACCACCGCTGTCTCGGTGTTGCACTCTACATATTATAATGTTCATGGGTTTTATTTGATTAAGCGGCGATGGATCCCTTCCCATGAACTAACTCAACACATCTACGACAACACAGAATAACACAATCAACCTTTAGATGGCATAATAATCAAATCAAATTTGAACCATGACAGTGTTTAACTGCATTTAAATACCCTGATACAGTCCTTTCACTTAAAGGTAATGTACTGGGAGTGGTATATAACCAAATATGGTCGAGTGGATACATCCATATAATGGATACTTGTCGGCCGATGACGGGCAATGTGGAGCATGCCACCAAAGCAAGCTAAAAAATACAGGAGGGTGTGAATAATCTACAACGGTGGATAGAAGTTTGAGGGCTAGTAGTCAATGAAGTCAAAGACCTTATCAAGCATCTTCTTACTCATGCTTGGAGAGATTACCCTACCACAAATCGGCACACTCAGCATTTTAGCACCAATCTAGATTACCTCCTGACATGAAAGCCCTCTATTGAGTTGATGGAGGTGAGGGCCATCAGAAATCTTGGTGTTATGAGAAAGCTCATGGGAACCACATGGCGATCAAACTCCAAGATCCTGAGAACTGTCGTTATACAGTGTATACAGGTGCAGTACAGTCTGTGTCGGAGTATGCCTCACGCACTTGATACACTGTGTCAAAGATGAACAAATCAAATCTAGACAAGGTGCAAAACGTTGGTGCAATGAAAATTACTCATATATCCATGAAATAGAAAAGACCAACCACTGAAAACCTGAAGGGAGAAAGGAAATTCTAATACAGGATGAAAATTTCAAGCGACTCATGGATCACCCTCTCCAAATGAAGTTGCAGGCTTTAACAAAGAGCTGACTGAAGCAACAGAGCAAGACCAGCTGAATAAATGCCAGGAGAATGTAGGTGTTGTCCAAGTAATCCAGATCGCTGTGAGATTCTGACACACCAGATGTGGTCTCCAGAGCTACTCATTGTTGGAATAAGGACCAGCGCTCCTGCACTCACTGTAAAACATGAACAGACTGATGCCACACACAAAGTCCTGGCACAGCAAAAAATTTGTACCAGAGCCATAAGAGACAGTGGTGTCTTCAGCCAACACACAAGAATACCTTCTGAAACCAGCTCTGTACCCAGTGGGTCTCACTGTTCCAACCTCAAAGTGGAAATAATTGCCCTCCATGTAGTAGCTGACCACCTGAGGGGGGTTCCTTGATGCCTGCCTATATTGAATGTTACGGTGAATGGTCAGCCGTACAGGCGGAAGGGTTGTGAATATAAAATATACTGTATATACGCTTTAGCCTATTGCCAATTTGCATCTTATCACTTTCAATTGTTTATCAAAAGGTCATCTCCCATGGCATGCCATTTGTGAAATTCCATGCATCAATGATCAGAATTGGCAACACATCATCCCTTAGTGTTCAGAAGTAGCAACAAATCATGTTTCTTGGTAGAAACCTCATTTTTGAGCATTAAGAACTTGTAAAGTATTGTCTTTCTGTACTTAGAATTGCCAGATCAGCCTTCCTCACTCAAAATTGGTAAATGTTAACTTTCAGGGGTTAGGTTTGGCAAAAGGTTATCTCTCATGGCATGGCATTTGTGAAATTCTATGCATCAATGATCAGGATTGTCAACATATCATCTTTGAGTGTTCAGAGGTGGTAACAAATCATGTTTCTTGGCAGAAATAATTTTTTCAGCGCTAAGAATTGGTAAATTAGTGTCTTTCAGGGATTAGAATTGACAAAGAAATCAACTTTCCTCACTCACAATTGGTAAATGTTATCTTTCAGGAGTTAGATTTTGCAAAGGTCATCTCTCATGGCATGACATTTGTTAAATTCCTTGCATCAATGATCAGAATTGAAAACATATCATCCTTCAGTGTTCAGAAGTGGCAACAAATCAAGTTTCTGTGTAGAAATATCATTTTTGAGCACTAAGAATTTGTAAATTATTGTCTTTCAGTACTTCGAATTGACAACAGATCAGCTTTCCTCACTCACAATTGATAAATGTCAACTGTCAGGGGTTAGGTTTGGCAAAAGGTCATCTTTCATAGCATGACATTTGTGAAATTCTATGCATCAATGATCAGGATTGACAACATACCATCCTTGAGTGTTCAGAAAGGTAACAAATCATGTTTCTGGGCAGAAATATTTTTTTTCAGCACTAAGAATTTGTAAAGTTTTGTCTTTCAGTACTTACAATTGACAACAGGTCAGTTTTCCTCACTCACAATTAGTAAATGTCAACTTTCAGGGGTTAGGTTTGGCAAAAGGTCATCTCTCATGGCATGACATTTGTGAAATTCCATGCATCAATGATTAGAATTGGCAACATATCATCCTTCAGTGTTCAGAAGTAGTAACAAATCAGGTTTCAGGGTAGAAATATCATTTTTCAGCAATATGAATTGGTAAATTATTGTCTTTCAGTGCTTAGAATCGACAAAAGATACCACTTCAGGTACATTACATCTAAGTGAAAGCGTATCAGGGTATGTAAACATACATTAAATAATGTTGTGGTTCAAATTTGATTTGATTGTTATGCCATCTAACGTTTGATTTTGTTGTTCTGTGTGATCGTAGAAGCGCTGCACTAGTTGATGACAAGGGGTCCACCATCGCTTAATCAAATAAAAGCAATGAACATTATAATACGGAGAGTGCAGCACGGAGACATTCTTATAATTGCTTAAGATGTCATAATTGAAAAATAGATTTAATTCAGGCACACACATGTGCGCGCCAAGCTGCCTACATTTATTTGAAAAAATGTATGTCTTGGTATATGTAAATACATTGCATTCATGCCAAAAATGAGGGTTGTATGTATTAATGAATAATATACCAAAAGTGTGTGGGTTATCACCTACCACACCAAGCTACGTTTATGCCATCATAGATTGCTATATTATAACATAATTTAATAACTTGGTCACGATACTCATACTAACGGCAAAATATCAGAAGAAGAAAACGACACAAGGAAATGACAGAAATCTTAGCTCAGTAGTTCATTTTAAAAATATCCGCTTGTGATTCTCCTAAACTAGATAGACGGGATCTACACTACAACTAACACGTAAGAAGAAAATTCCAAATCCGGTAGCACCACAGATATTTTAGTAACACCTGTACAAATGAACGTTCATAAAGCATAGATTTACACCAAATATAACACTAAATAAGCGTGCCAGTTTAAAAATAGGATATAGGGAGCATAAACGACGAGTTACTGATTTAAATTCTGAGCTGACGAAGGCCAATGCGCACGCTTATTAAATCAGTAATAAACGCGAGGCAAAAGAGGGCGGGTTATAACAAATACAATTATATATTTCCCACTGTCCGAATTGGCTAGACTTTTTTTAGGTATTATACCATTGCTTCTTCTCCATAAATCTGCTGACAGAAATTCTGTTGCAATTTTGCCGAGGTGCACCTACAATTTTCTTAGATTGACTGGACTAACACTGAAAAAAATTAGTCGGGGTATCCCTTTCAAGATTTTTGGGAACGGCCTCCAGGGGGCGTTTTCCAAGATGGCCGACGTTAATATCATTTTCTTGTTGTAATCAAATACGCCATGCCATGCTTCATATCAAATTAAAGCTTATTAAAATGCATTGTTGAAAACGCCATTAAAATTACGTTATATCTCTATTTGATGTCATGCACAAATTAATTTACGTCAAAGCACGTAAGATTTTTAAAACATAATTCGCGGTATTATTTTAGGGCAAAGATTTCGATGCTGCATATCAAATTAAGGCTTATATGGAAATGCATTTACTTTTAGTTTCCTCTTTGGTGTACCTTGTTATTTATTGTTAAACCTACGAGAAAACGTACATAATTTGGTCGAAATGTGACATGTTCAAAACATGTTTCTAAAAACTGTGTGTGATACAAATACAATCATATTTTTATAGAACCGTCGTGGAAATCATTATGGGACCCAAATTCAGTTTTAGACATGTCCTTTTTGTATGTGTCTGCATCACAGTGTTGTCAAGTCCGAACTACGAAGGCGAAGCTTTGTAACATTTTCATAGAATCAAGTTGTAGTCCCATCAATGTTCGAGATTCTCCATTTTCAAACACAGAATCCCAAACATGCTTTACAAACATGTGTTTCAGTTCCGCAAATTGAACACGTTGGATGTGATGTCGCTCCTCACTTAAATTCTAACTGCCGTATGCAGCTTTGACATACTTCTTCCAGCATGAAAGGTGGTCACGAATTTCCACAGCAAAGACATCAAATACAGATTTTATCACAGCCAAATTCAGCGTCTCATCTCGCACTCCATAAGGTACACACACACACAGTCTATAGATCCCTCTGCTATAACATCTACCGCTACCAAAATGCCAGCCAAACCACATCCTTTTGTTCTTTTATTTATGTATGATGTATGATTGCTGTATTCTGCGACCGTAGTAGTAGAAACATCTTACAGCTGCAATCAGTCCTTATTCGCTTTTGCCCACTGTGACTTGTTCTCAGCCGAAATCCTTAGCGTCCTCAGGTCCATTCTTAACTTGAGTGTACCGAGTCCTGCTTTCTTGAGGTCACCTCGTAGCGCACTTAGCAGATTTATGCAATGACGGTCTCGCCTGGCTTTGTATTTGCTGGCTCCGAGTAGGGCGAAATCCAAGGCGCTCTGTGTTGGTGTGTCTTCTGGCATCCTTAGCACATGGCCAAACATGGACCCTCGTTGCTGGGCGACTTTTACAGACAGCGGCGACGTATTACACATCTTGTACATTGCATTATTGGCATAGCAATATTGTGTATTTATAGCAAAGATGAATGAACACTGAGTATGGAATGCACTGAGCACTGGAAGCTGTTTTTTTAATTGCTCAGGGCTATTATTTGTGAGTTGTACAATGTGGGCATTGTGTTCTTTGGCTCAGTGTCGATCTTAGAACGTGCAGCTGGCTCACCATGCTTTAAAGTCTTATACGATGGAATGTGGTGATGTACGCCGCAATGTGCCATCATATCAGATTGTGTTGGAACTGACAAAAGCATGCGATCATCGGGTTTGGATTTTAGTGTGACATTCTCTGATTGCAAAATCTTCATATTAGTGCGATGAAATGTTGTTCCTTCAGTAAGATCAACATCCTTGACGTCATCATTATCAACAAGAATAATCCCAGGATACCCTTCAGCAATGGACCGTTTCATTTCTAGCTATGCCCCGCTCACCTCTAGCTAATCTCCACCCACACCTCGCTCATGTTGGGATCGATCGATCTCTGAACTTTCTGACTATCAATCTCTAGAAAACTACACAGGTAAGCTTTTGCATATTTTGTAACTAATTTGCCTGGGTGCATGCTTATGCTACTCACAGAATAGATGTGATAATTAGTATGCATGCCAAAAGTGGAGCAGACCAATATTTTTGGACAAGGCAACACATTTACATTTGAACGAACTACAAAATTAAGTGACTTTCTAACTCTTCTTTTTGCTCTTGGACAGACACTTCTTGCTTCACCAGTAACAATTCAGACTATGAGACTTCACAATCACGTGTGTCTATGCCCACCGAGGGAGCACTACACTTGTTAAGGACTATGCAAAAAACGGATGAATATGAAGCGAAAATCAACTATGAGAATTCCACCCAATGCCGAATTACATGATCTCAGATGTCAAGACAAAACAATGAGACCTAGCTACCTATGGCTTCATTTCGACAATACAGAGGCTCCGCCATCTTCACTCCTCAATGTGGCAGATGTTGGATGGTAGATGTGCTCAACATCGATATAGCCAGCCAGCACTCCCATTGATTCTACGTACACTTATTGTCCAGCTGGCATCACATGCTGAAACCACAGATGTCAAGGAAGGTTCAGACATTTCAGACACAGACGATGAGAATGAGTATGGTGTTCACAAACAAGATGGGGTTGTTTAATCTGGCAAGTGTAATTAACTCAACTTAGTGGTATATTCAGTTCAACAATCATCCCTAGATAAACCAAATTCGTTCTGATGTAATGCATATTCTTTTGAATATCTGAAATTAATCTGACTGGAAGTCATTATTGCACAATACAGTGATGCCTTCCAACCATATTAATATCAAACTCTTCAACCGCTTTCCTGTATGGATGTCCTAAAATTGATAAACACGCAATTCATCTGTGACAGTTTTGGGGATTTAACTGGGCATAAATTGGCCAAATATCCTATGATTTATATCAATCTAGATGGGTTTGATTTAGTTTGATATTCTTATATAAACTAATATAATAATAAAAAGTAGAAGACCATCCCAGAGGTTCTGTGATCGATTTTGTGAGGAATATGTTTGGAACTACAAATTATGCACATTTTCTCGTATGGTTGACGATGAATAACAAGCTACAGCAAAGAGGAACCTAATTGTAAATGAGATTTCTGATTATGCGTTTCCAAAAGGTTTAATTTGATATGCAGTATGGTAAACTTTGCCCTAAGATAATAGCGACAGTTCATAGTTTAACCATTTCCACGCTTTGACAGCTTAAATTTCGCATGACATTGTAGCAAATAGAGATGGAACGTAATTTTATCACAGTTTTCAACAATCCATTTTCTTAAGCTTCAATTTGATATGAAGCATGTCATGTTCTGTTTGATAATTACCTGGTTTACAGCAAGTACATTGATATTACCATCGGCTATCTTGGAAAACGTCTCCTGGTGGCCATTCCTCAAATTTTGAGAGGGATACCCAGACCCTTTTTTGTCTCCTGGGGATAAGAAAACCATAGTCAAAACAAGTTCCCAAAACATTGGCCACGGAACCTATGGCAGGGTCATCAACGCGTAAGAATATGGTGTTGACTGACTAGAGACAATGGAACAATGTCCAGTGTTAGCTATGTACCGCCCATTTCTATCTAAGCTCCAGCCACACCTCGTCTGTGTTGCGATCTATCTATCTCTGAACTAACTGACCATCAATTTACAGAAAACTATACAGGTAATCTGGTAAATATTTTGAACTAATTGACTAGGCGCTGTTACTGCCTATGGCAGCAGCAGCGTCCAGTCAAATTAGTTCAAAATATTCAACAGAATATTTATTAAATGGTAAAGACATACAATTCGTATAACGTGTCGGACTATTACGTGTTACAGACGGACTATATCGAGTCATTCATGACGTCATGATTATGACGTCATCTGACACGTCACGTAGTTGATTATGACGTCATATTACGTCATATGATGGATGGATAAACTTGGAAAGGTTCATTGCTACCTAAGCAGTACCCGGTCGGAGTGGTTAAAATACATTCAGCAGCATTTCTGAGCAGGATTTTGGAAGAGAAACGCCTGTATAACAGTGTTCTAATATACATACCACGTTTCTAAGCTCCACCCACACCTCGTCCGTGTTGGGATCGATCGGTCTCTGAACTCCCTGACTATCAAGTTCCAGAAATCTACACAGATAAGCTGTTAAATATTTTGAAACGAATTTGACTTGGTCGCTGGTGCTGCCATAGACAGCAACAGCGTCCAGTCAAATTAGTTTCAAAACATTCAACATAATGTTTACTAAATGGTAAAGCCATGCAAGTCATACAACGTGTCGGACTATTAAGCGTTAAAGACGGACTATATCGAATAACCCTTGACGTCATGATTATCACGTCATCCTACACGTCACGTAGTTGATTATGACGTCATACGATGGATGGGTAAACTTAGAAAGGTCCATTGGTTGTGTAGGGCCCCTTTATCGGATGGGCCAATGAGGGGCTGTTGCTGCACCCAAATAGAATAGATTCGTTTTGTGACCCCCATGGTACATGTACAAGGTATAGCAACATGGAATATTGAATCGTGCCCCTATACTAGCAAAACCAGACCATCAAACCTTTTGTCTCTCTTCGCTTGATTAGATTCTCTTGGCTCCCGTATGTGTCAAAATGTCAATTATTTTGAAACTAAAATCACCGAAAACTGGTTTTGCCTAAGGCAGTACCAGTTTCCAAACAAATTGGTTTCAAAATATTCAACAGCTTACGTATATCATGAATGTATAAGTGAGATACTGGGATTAAACGGTTCAAATGGATAAAATGCGATAATTGTTTTCGATTTGGGGGGCCCATTATTTTTCGGCCCACGGGGCTGTAGCCTCATTAAGCCCTTGACTTAATCCTGTCCTTGCTGCCCTCAATCAGCGGAGGGATATTCCAATGTATAATAATAGTCTATACGGTCGCTAAATCATATAGTCTCTCTCCGCTCTACACTATTATAATAACAGGGCGTGATAAAAGGGCTATTATAGTAGGGGATTTATGGCGCGTATAATTGATATTTACTAATAGCCGCGACAAACCTCCCATTATGTATCACGCGCGCGTACATTCCTTGTAACCGATGCGCAAACTTTAACCCTTTCACCGATGAATTCCCCATATCTCATTTTAATGTTATCTGACGTAAAGACGCATAGCTCCGTCAGGGAAATTGAATTGAAAAATCAGTCCCGAAAGTGTACGGCTTGTATGTCTCCGATAAATGAACAATTTAAAAAACATTATGTTGCTGCCACAGGCTCCAGTCAAATTAATTTCAAAATATTCAACTGTTTACCTGCATAGATTACCTTTAAATTTAGATTCTGGAAATTCAGGGTTTAATGTTTCAAATCGATTCCAATACCCATAAAAAGTGGGCGGAGCTTCGCTAGAAATGGGCTAGAAATACACCCCTCTATTATAATGGTCTACTATCGATATCAATGACACTCCCTCCACCACCACCACCCCCTCCCACCCCATCCCACCCACACACACCACCACCCCACCCACCACCCACTCTCCCCACACCACACCACCATCACCCAGTCAGCAAAAATTCCATATGGCAATTATCCTGGTACAGTTATATGGATAGGCCCATTTCTATCTATGCCACGCCCATGTCTGACCAAGCTCCGCCCGCAGTCTACGCAAGTTTGGAATCAATTAATAGGTCTACACTTTGAACAATGCACTTTCAAAATCCCAATTTTAAGGTGATTGTACAGGTAAACTGTTGAATATTTTGAAACCATTCCGACTGGAACCAGTCAAATTAGTTTCAAAGTAATCAACCGAGTGTATATTTTAACCCCTTGTCACTCATATCAGCAAAAAACGGCTTCTGCAGTGTCTTGAGAAATATCCATTTGCAGACCAAGAGAACTTTTTTTTTAATTTACCACTAGAATGACTGGCTCGATAACAGTGGTAAATTTTCAAAAACAGTCTTCTCTTGGTCTGCAAATGGACATTTTCTGACAGAATTGAAATTTATTTTCTTAAACAAATTCAAGGGTTAAATAAACAATTCCGAGTTTTGCCCAGATTTCTATGTTTTTGCCAGAGTTCGCTCAGCATTGCTGGCTCAAGGCATTCCATAGTAAGATTTATATGCGCCATACACATGCCAGTTGACCTGTATGCAATGGATGTTCTTTACATACTACCCGCTATGATTCAAGTAGCTGCTAGTCTTACCGATTATTTTGAAAACAATATGATTGAAAGTCGTTGCTACCTACGGTAGTAGCGATTTTCAGTCCAGGTTTTTCAGAATATTAAACAGGTAGTTATATGTGGTTCCCGCAATATATTTATGAAGAAATTCTTGATTAATTGAAAATGTTTTATAAATCAACCTATTGTAATTATGAAAAAGACGTTTTCTCCCCACCAATCACCAACCCCCACCCCCAAACCCGCCCCACCCCCGCTATCACAACCATTGTGAAAAGATCTGTCATCCACAGCCACCCATTTCACCTCACCCACATAATCATCATCATTATTAATAAAGATATGACGGTGGGAGAATGTGCTTTGTAGTAGGCCACGTGATATATAGCTGCTAGTTTAGTTTCCGGTCAAGCACACGCTAGATCTAATGGTCATTGTGTTGTCCGGTTGTTTGTCTACTACTGGCCAGTAAGGTTCAACTATGTTAATATCTACGTTTATGAGACATATCTATTTTCTATAATTAGTCAAATATGACTGACAATAAAAATGCAAACCCTTTCTATGAACACTAGCCCTACATGAGGACAACAACGAAGGTAACGACGACGTGCTAGGAATAACAGCATAAATCGCATTTCAAGGATTCAAAAACAACAACAACAACAATAACAACAACAAAGCCTGTAACAAAATTCACTTTGCGTTTGGCAAGAACCGTAACTATAACAAGACAAGTCTGAATACGCTGACAAGCATACGCGAGTTGCCTCCCTTAAACATACACGTACACGCACACGGACACTCAGCATATTACATGACGTTTGCATCGATCCCCCCAGCGGTCTCGAAGATTTTTAAAGACGTTTCTAAAAGCCGGGCAAAATCCAAGATGGCCGCGGGCCAAATTGGCCGATCGTCTTCCTTTGAACCAACTTGTATCCCTATTCCCTAAAGAGGCTTCCTGTCAAATATACTTGAAATTGGCCTAGTGGTTATCGAGAAGACATGTTAAATTTCCCATTGCTTTAATATGGGAGTTTTTGGCAGGAAAACGATCGAAGATGGACGAGAAACCGCTTATCCGACAGCTTCGAAAACGGCAAATTTGAATTCAGAATACTTAAAGGTCTATATCAAACCAATCTCGACTTCACAATCCATCAAAATAAAAATAACCAATATGGCCGCCAAGCATTCTACGTTTTGATTGGTCCATGGCGGCCATATTTTTTTACTTATCAACATCCCTTGAAAACCTTTAATGGTCCTTAGTCCCTAATCATATTTGCCAAATTTCGTCCCGATCCGTTCACCGCTTCTGGAGATTCGTTTTCGCGAAAACTATTTGGCTAATCAAGTTCCCTTGAAGAAAGTTCTCCCCCTAGATCATATGTCCAAAGCTATTTCAGAGATTTTAAAAGATATTTATAAAAAATCGGGCCGATTCCAAGATGACCGCCAGCCAAATTGACCTATTGTTCCTGGCAAATATAATTGAAATCCGCCCATTGGTTCTCGAGAAAACACTTTAAACTATCCCATTGCTTTAGTATGGGAGCTTTTAGCGGGAAAATGATCCAAGATGGGCGCCAAACCGTTTATCCGACACTTTCGAAAATGGCAAATTTGAAATCAGAATACCCAAAAACATATAGAAAACCAATTTCGGCCTCAAAATCCAACAAAAAAAAATCTAATATGGCCGCCAACGGGAAAAATACTACTTTTTTTAAACATATTTTATTGTACTAATAATACAATGAGATTGGGCACAAGTTCTGTCAACTCATCTAGGCCTTCTTCCTACACAAGCAATAACACGGCAAGATACTCAAACTAAAACGTATATACAATAATGTGAGAGAGAGAGAGAGAGAGAGAGAGAGAGAGAGAGAGAGAGAGAGGGAGAGAGAGAGAGAGAGCGATTAGAGTGGTAGAGGGGGAGTGTGATTTGGAGAGAGGTGTTATGTTATACTAATTACGATAACATTATTGGTCAATAAGACAAATTTATTAAAGGCAATCATCTTGGCAATAGTAAATATGATGTTGATATTCTCAACAATAACAAGAGCATGACACAATGATAATAAAAAATAAATAAATGAAAAATAAATTACTAGTTCTTACTACTACTACTACTACTACTACTACTACTACTACTACTACTACTACTACTACTACTACTACTACTACTACTACTGCTGCTGCTGCTACTACTACTACTACTACTACTACTACTACTACTACTAATAATAATAATAATAATAATAATAATAAAATCGTTACGTATGTTTCAAAATTATGGTGAAAATTGTGAAGCTAATTGGACTTCCAATCAAATTGGTTTCAAAATGTTACGTATATCATGCGCATAAAAGTGAGATACTGTGAGTACAGTTTCAAATCGGTAAAATGTGATAACTGTTATTCCTTATTTTTCCGGGACCTCGATTTTGGAGCCCTGTTAACCATTGCTTTAATCCGGCTCTGGCTGCTGGTTCCAAAATCTCTTGTATAACATTCTGCTTGTAAACTGGCATGCGTGGTTAGCACTCTGAAACCACTATAAGCCAGAAGACCTTGACCTTTATTTAAAGAGAATCTCACCTTATCTTATGCTGACCATTCGGGTGATAGAATTTGCCACTCATAATCCATCCCTGACATTTTAGCTTTTTATCACATCGGCAACGAAAGATATTCAGACTTTAGTAGCAACATGTCTACGGTCTCTGATGGCTTTATGATGACGATTTACTGTTCAACCAATCAGAAACTGCATCGGGATATACCCTAAGTCATCGAGGTGCCAGTGGCAATGTGGTATAAAAGCAATCATACAGGTAACCTGTTGGTTATTTTGAGACTAATTTGACTGGAAGTTGTTGCTGCCATAGTCGGCAACAACTTCCAGTCGAATTAGGTTCAAAATATTCAACGAGATGACAAGTTATGATATTTATATACATAGATTTCTCCATAGAAGCAAAACATAACAATGAACCTTTCCACTTCGAGCTATGCCTAGTCAATTTCAATCTAACCTCCACCCACACCACGTCCGCGTTGCGATCGATCGATCTCGGAACTCCCTGACTATCAATTTCCAGAAAACTATACATGTAAGCTGTTGAATATTTTGAAAATTTGTTTTAAAGTATTCAACAGCGTGTTTATTAAATAACAAAGACATACAATTCGTAAGTGTCGGACTAGTAAGCGGTAAAGACACGCGATATCGAATCATTCATGCCATCGAGATTATGACGTCAGCATACACGTCATTTAGTTAACTATGACGTGATATGACGTCAGATGATCGATGGATAAACTTGGAAAGGTCCATTACGCATTTAATGTTGGGCAGGAAAATCCTAATTTATGATTAGTGAAAGTCCAGGAATCCAGTTTTAGCTTTGACCTGCTCATCTCTAGCTAAGCTCCAACCACGCTTTGTCCGTGTTGTAATTTATCGGCCCCTGCACTCTACGAATGTACATATGTTTATATCTTCCCCCACATACTTGTAAAGGTCTGGGTGTAATAAATGAAATGAAATGAAATGAATCTAAATTTCCAGAAAGCAATACAGGTAAGCTGTTAAATATTCTCAAACTAATTTTACTGGATGCTGTTGCTACATATGGCAGCAACTGCGCCCGCCCAGTAAAATTAGTTTCAGCAAAACGTCCGCCCAGTCAAATTAGTTTCAAAATATTCAAGAGAATGTTGTTTAAATAGTAAAGACATACAATTCGTACAACTTTGCAGACTATTATTAGGTGTTTATGACGTACATAATCACGTTATTTTGTATGTAATTGATTACACGCGACGTTGTTGATTATGACATCATATGATTGATCGATAAACTGGATTCCTCCATTGCAGACCAAGAGAAGGCTATTTTTTAAACATTTACCAATGGAATGCGTGGCTCTCGATAAACGAGCTAGTCAATTTCTAAAAATAATCTCTTGGCCTGCAAATCAACATTTACTGAGCAGAGATTGTGGTTCTTTGACCGATATTAACTGTCTCACTACTGCAAACCAGCAGACAATAATTCCACTGGTCAATAACTCTGGATATGCTGAATAATAATGACAATAGTCATGAAATGCATTGAGTGCTTGTTGCTAGGCTTCAGCTGACTCGGCCATTATAATAGTGTCATCTGCGTATAGTAAAATAATAAGATAAAGATATAGATTAAAATTTTCGTCTGCCAGTTTATTTAAAGATGTTAAACCAAAAATTCCATTTTCTTTCAGATATTCTTCTAAATCGTTTAAAAACTATTATATGAAGCTAGTTCTCCTTTAATACTGCCTGAAACACTGCAAGGGCGAGTAGCCCAAAATAGAATAATAAATTGATTATTATTGTTGTTATCATTATTATGTAAGCGATCCCACTGTCGTAGCCCTCGTCGGCAGCGCGGCGGAGATGGTGTAATAATAATAATAATAATAATAATAATAATAATAATAATATTGTATTTCTACCGCCATTGTCAATGTACAAATAATCCTCATATGCCGTTGTCACGGCCTGAGTGTAATAAAGGAAATACGAAATACAAATATGGAAATTATGTTGTCTGGCATATCCGACTATCGGTGGCCAGTGATGGTGCGTAGGTGTTTGTGGTGGCAGGCATCAAGTTTGTCTAGAGCTGCCTTTGGAGCTCCTAAGCTCTTCCAACTATACTGCCATCAGACTAATAGGTTCCGATATATGGATCCATCCTTGTGTTAAAATTTGAGCCAAATCAGATCATCAGTCTTTGAGATACACGTAGGGGCAGGTGGACGGACGGACACAGAGACCCGATTACAATACCCCTTACGGGGCGAAGGTAATGGATCTTTCCACTTTTAGCTATATCCCGCTAATCCCAATCTAAGCTCCACCCACATCATGTCCATGTTGGGATCGATCGATCTCTGAACTCCATGACTATCAATTTCCAGAAAACTATACACGTAAGCTGTTGAATATTTTGAAACTAATTTGAATGTTTTTGCTATTTAAGAAACATGCTGTAGAAAAATTTTGAAACTAATTTGACTGGGTGTAACGGTCAAATTAGTTTCAAAATATTCAACAGCTTACATGTGTAGTTTTCTGGAAATTGATAGTCAGGGAGTTCAGAGATAGTGTGATCCCAATACGGCGTGGTGTGAGGTCAGAGATAGTTTGATCCCAATACGGTCATGGTGTGGGTGGAGCTTAGATTGAGATTGGCGGGGCCTGTAAATACAGGTGAAAACGGTAGGAATGTATTGTAGTATCGATATAAGGTAATAAAATTTTATATAAAAAATTGGTGACCAGAGGGCTGATCGTTTAGCTGTAGCAGAAGTAAACGTAAACCTTAACCTATCACGCATGTATGCACTAAGTACAGCTAAATGCAAAACTTAACCTGAAATTACAAAGTCTTGTAAACTGAAGCATATAGCCAAATAGAGCATAAATGCATTGTAGTATTGATAGAGATGCTCTACTAAGGTTATATATCAAGTTTGGTTACAAAAGGCCTGATTATTTAGCGATAACAAAGGCAAACACACATATAACCAAGATTGGGCACTGGCTGGTGCAGACGTCATACAACGCGGTGGGTATTCTATAAGCTTTTTTATTTGTAACGGTGAGGTAAACATGTAGTTAAATGACGTAATCATTTGATGCATATCTGACAAGGCACAGTATGTTAGTCATTTCATTTGTCAATATATTAAAGAAGTGGTTCATGATATTTCCCCGGATAATATAGCGATAAAGATAAATATTGCATAATAATCGTGATATATCGATAAATCATATCTCAAAATATTGGTGGAAGTCTTCGTTGGTGGGTGGCACTGGTCTGGTCGTATACACACAATTGTAATACTGTCACGGAGATCCTGAATGTTAAACTGTTAGCAGCATTAGCAGCTCCTAGTCAAAGTATTTTCAAAATATTCAACCTAGCGTGAAACTAGGCCGTACCATTAACCCTTTTATGGTGAAGCCGGTGAGAACTACCCTCTGCAGTGGTCTTGCAGAATATCCATTTGCGGGCCAAGAGAAGACTATTTTTTTAATTTACCACTGCAATGACTGGCTCGATAATCGAGCCAGTCATTCGAGTGGTCAATTTTCAAAAATACTCTTCCTGTGGACTGCAAATGGACATTCAAAAAGCAAAGATTTGTTGATCAAATGTAGTCATTAAAGAGTTAATTTAGCGACATACCCTCAGGTTTTAAGTGATTTTATGTCACAGTTTTCTAATATTCTTTACTGGTTGAAACTTATCAACAATGAACATACATAAGCAATAACTTTACGATGACTATCTAGGTCATGTAGAGAAACAATGGGAGGCATCCAATCTGTCAGTCTGGTATCTGACGTCATAATCAGTTTTCATCACTGGTCGCAATCCGAATGATGCATAGCTCCGTCACTAGAATTGAAAACCCGGTCACTCAAGTAACATATGGTACGTCATAATCAAATACGTGTAAGCAGGCGTCTGTATCTGCACTTTGTTACTAGACAAAACAAGAGGCCCAAGGCCCAAATTGCACCTGCAATTATTGGCCACTGGCACAAACGAACAAAACTAGATGACCACTGGAAAAATTTACCAATCAAATTTCTGTTTTACTAAAATTGGTGCAGTAGTTAATAAGTTGTCTTTTTATGATTTTCTCAATGAGATCCACCAAAAAGTACAATTTTGATTGATTCATGGCAGACATCTCGTTTTTACATATCTCCATGAAACAAACTCTAATGGCCTTTAGTCCCTAATCATATCTCCCAAATTTTGTCTCGACCTGTCCAGTGGTTCTGGAGAAGTCATTTTTCACGAACACTAGGTCATCCAAGATGGCCGCTGAAGCATTTGGCCAATCAAGTTCCCTTGAACAAATTTGGTTCAGCTCTTACCCAAACTGATATTTCATGAGTTTTGAAATCAATCCCCCAGACGGTTTCGGAGAACATTTTTAGACGTTTAAATAAAATTGCCCAAAATCCAAGATGGCCGCCGGCCTGATTCGCCGATCTGGTTTGTTTGAACAAACATGGATGTCTATGCACTGTGAATGCTTCCTTCCAAATGTACTTGAAATCGGTCCCGTGGTTTTCGAGAAGACATTTTAAATTTCCCATTGCTTTAGTATGATGCCCAACAAATTAAAAAAATTCAAAATGGCAGTCAAAGGCGCTACCTTTTGATAGGTTCCGGGCGCCCATGTTTTTTACCCATCAATTTCCCTTGAACAAACTTTAATGGTCCTTAGGCCCTAATATCTCCCAAATTTGGACCCAATTCGTTCAGCTGTTCAGGGGAAAAATCACTGGTCATCCAAGATGGCCGCCTAAAGGTTTGGCCAATGAAGTTCCCTTGAACAAACTTGATTCAGCTCTTGCGCTATGTCATCTTTCATGACATTTGAATCGATCACTCAAATGTTTTCAGAAAAGAAGACTTTTAAAGCCATTTCTAAAAATAGACTAAAATCCAAGATGGCCACTGGTCAAAATGGCCGATCTGCTCCCTCTGAACAAACTTGGATCCCTATGCCTTAAGGATGAGTCTTGCCACATATACTTGAAATGAGCCATTGGCTCTCGAGGACATTTTAAATTTTTCATTGCTTTAGTATGGGAGTCTTTGGCGGGAAAACGATCCAAGATGGCCGCCAAACCATTTATTCGATAGTGGTGGATTTGAAATTAGCATAGTCAAAAGCATATATAAAACCAATTTCGGCCTCAAAATACATCAAATAAAAAGATCCAATATGGCCACCAAACAAGCTACATTTTGATTGGACCACGGCAGCCAAGTTTTTTGATGGATCAACTTCCCTTGAACAAACTTTAATGGCCCTTAGTCCATAATCATATCTCCCACATTTCAGCCTGATCCGTTGAGCGGTTCTGGAGATCGTTTTCGCGAAAACTAGGTCATCCAAGATGGCCAGACAACTATTTGGTCAATCAAGTTCCCCTGAACAAACATCTTTCCCTAGATCATATTTCAAGTTTTGAATTGATGCCTCAAGAGGTTTCAGAGATTAAAAAATATATTTCAAAAAATCAGTCAAAATCCTAGATGGCCGCTGGCCAAATTGGTCTATCAGCTTCATTTGAACAAACTTGAACCTCTATTTCATAAAGATTATTCCTGACAAATTTAATTAAACTCTTCCCAGTGGTCCTCGAGAAGACTTTTAAATTTCCCATTGTATTACTATGGGAAATTTTGGTGGGAAAATGATCCAAGATGGCCGTCAAACCGTTTATTCGACAGTTTCTAAAATGGCAAATTTGAGATTAGAATACCCAAAAACATATATAAAACCAATTTCCCCCTCAAAATCCATAAAATAATAAAATCCACTATGTCTGACAAACATGCTACATTTTGATTGGCCCACGGCAGGCATGTTTTTTGATGGATCAACTTCCCTTGAACAAACCTTAATGGCCTTAACCATATCTCCCAAATTTAGGCCTGATCCCTTCATTAGTTCTGGAGAAGTCATTTTCGTGAAAACTAGGTCATCCAAGATGGCCACTAAACTATTTGGCCAATCAAATTTCCTTGAACAAACTTGGTTCAGCTTTTGCCCTAGATGATATTTCATGAGTTCTGAATCGATCCCTCAAGCGGTTTCGGAGAAGATTTTTAGACATTTCTAAGTCAGCTAAAATCCAAGATGGCTGTCAGCCAAATTGGCCGATTGGCTTCCTTTAAACAAACTTGTATCTCCATGCCCTAAGGATGCTTCCTGTCAAATATAATTGAAATCGTCCCCATAGTTCTTGAAGTTATTTAAAGAAAAATTTGACAGGTGGATGTTGGACAGACTGATGATGGACCTAATGGCATAAGCTTATATGGCCATTCTGGCCAGGTGAGCTAAAAACCACCCCTGCACGATGAAAATTACCTAGACCCTTCACAAGAATCGAAGGCTTCCAACTCTAAGGCGTGTTCTCACTAGACACTTACTCAGGAATACCACCATACCGACGTATGGCGCTATTCCCGATTACATCTCTAGTGAGACTACGACCTAAGGCGTATGAATTCTATGTCCTTCATGAATTTACAATTTAATAAACATTCTGCTGAATATTTTGACCCATTTGACTGAGAGCTGTTGGTGTTTATGACAGCATTATAGGCAGCAACGGACTCCCAGTCAAATTAGTTTTAAAATATTCCACAGCTTACATATTTAGTTACCTTGTTCTACTGAATATTTTGTCATTTTGAAACGATCAAACCCCAGTCAGATTAGTTTTAAAATATGCAACAGTACACGGCATAATTTAGAATTTAATATTTGCATAGCATGAATTGCTATGCAAATTATAAATTGCATAGTTGTCTGCAAAAAATGTAAAACAATTAACTCTTCCACGGAAAAATTCCCTGTATCTCAATCTCAGAGCACACAAACAGGAAAAGCTGTTGACTAATTTGAAATTAATTTGACCGGAAGCTATTGCTGCCATAGGCAGCAATGGCTTCCAGTCATATTAACCTCAAACCATTCAACAGAATATGCTATACAGTGTAAAGAATTTACTTTTTCAGGGATTAGTCGCTGAAAGGGTTAATGATAGAACTTATGAAAATCAATGCTAAATTGCAATCGCATAAGAATTTTGCATAGCAGATACAGCTATGTATGATGCAGAATGTATAGCAGTGGCCTAAATATGTGTAGCCAACTGAGATGCGATACCAGATAAATTAGGCCCTGCAGCATACCTGAATACCAACCTTGAAATTTAGATTCTGGGAGGATTTCAGTTTTCAGTTTTAAATCAATTCCAACACACATGCACGCACACACACACACACACACACACACACACAAACAAAAGTGGGTGGGACAATAGCTACAGATGGATCATAGGTCACACCCTCTATTATTATGTTATGATATAAATAAACCTTTAAACCCTGAAATTCCAGTCTCGATTACAGAACCCTGATAGAGGTAAGCTACTGAATGTGTTGAAAGTAATTTGATTGAAAAAACACACAGCTTCCAGGCGAATTAGTTTCAAAATATTCAACAGAATATGCCTTACATCAAATAACTTTCATTATTGTTCGGTGATGGCAACAGTGTTAACATCACTATAAATGGGTACTTGTGAAATAATCGATTAACTATTCGTCTGTTGAATTTCTAGGGTGAATATTTCGAAAACAATTTAACTGATAGTTGTTGGTGGCTAAGTCACTAGCAACTTTCAGTCAAATTGTTTTCAAAATATTCAACAGGTCATGAATGCGGCTAAATATTCATCTAATATAGGTGAATATAGTCTTAGGAGGGCTTTTTAGTTACTACTAAGTTTTCGTACTTAAAGATGCATATTCACACCAAAATGATTGAAAATAAAATTGTTAAAATTGTACACTTTTAGAGGCTTAAGTTGTGTACCTCAAAGTAATAGAACGAAATAAATCTTAACAATTAACTATTTCATTATGTATAAATTAATATAATTTTTTTAGTTTTGATGTTGAAATTGGGACTCCGAGTCTCTAATCCAATTTCACAACTTAAAACATTATATTAATTAATGCGCAATGAAATCCTCAATTGAATTGTTACGGTTTATTTCATTTCATTACATTTACGCACACAATTTAAGCATCTAAGCGTATAAAATTTTAAGAATTTTATTTTTAAGTATTTAGTGTGAATATGTACCTTTAAGTACACATTGTGAATACGACCCCTGACCGACCGGTATATGATTGATGTTTTGACTGGGCTTTTCTAGTACATTATTTGTTTTTCAGTAAATTGATATCATACCAGTTTTGCGCATTCAGTATTGTGTTTTATTATAGAGTAACAACAATATTTTACAGATTGTCCAATTTCAACACATAATAATATACAATTTGTACAGATTTAGAAACAGTATTAAGAATGGATTACTCTATTTATAATGGCAACATATCTGCTACAGTCGAGCTCATAAATAAAGTAACAGGTTTCCAAAACAGATACATGTTACTACAATTTTGAACACGATGTAAGAAATGTTCTGTTGAATATTTTGGACTTATTTGATGTGAGAAGCCATTACTGTATTAAGCAGCAATCACTTCCAATGGACCTTTCTATTTTTAGCTATGCCCCGCCCATCCCTAGCTAAGCTCCAACCACACCCCGCCGTGTTGGGATTGATCGATTCCCGAATGCCATAGCTATCAATTTCCTGAAAACTACACAGGGAAGATGCTGAATATTTTGTAACTAATTTGACTGGGTGCTGTTGCTGCCATACAGTCAAATTAGTTTCAAAATATTCAACAGAATATTTATTAAATAGTAAAAGCAAACAATTTGTACAACAACGCAGACCGTCTTCAAATATGCATTCGTGACGTACTTATCGACATCATCATGATGCCATTCATAATGATATCATTGTACACATCACGCAGTTCATTATGACATCATATGATGGGTGGGTACTCTGAAAAGGTGAATTAAGACGGACAGACCTGCTTTTTACAAATTATTAACCAATAGATCAGCTAATTACCCTTTTTCTTACACAAATCTTAAGTATTTTAGCCAATGTTTTCCTTTCTCTACAATCCATCAACACCAGGTAAGCCTTTCAACTGAACACTACACACCATATACAAGACTACATTGAATATTTTGAAACTAATTTGACTGGGAACTATTGCTAAGGCTGCAACAGCTTCCAGTCAAATGGGTTTCAAAATATGCAACAGTTGGCCTATAACGAGTGATTTTCCTCCAAGATATTAGAATTTCAGAGTTTATTTGTTCACAATAAAAACATAATATAAGTACTAGTTACATAAA
Organism: Chaetoderma sp. LZ-2023a; assembly: GCA_034401795.1. Lineage (NCBI taxonomy): Eukaryota > Metazoa > Mollusca > Caudofoveata > Chaetodermatida > Chaetodermatidae > Chaetoderma > Chaetoderma sp. LZ-2023a. Next base: position 45,118,090 of record CM067365.1, read on the forward strand.
TAGTTATCTTAAGATTTTCTTCGAAGTTAATTTTAATGATTCCCTAATTAGAAATTCTGTAAAATAATGATTTTAATCTCTAGCCAAATATTTAGCCAATCCTGATGTCTATTAGCCAGATCTCGATTTTACTCGCATTTGGTTAATTTTCCAATGGGTAGGTCCGCCCCTGAATTAAATTATATCCAAAATATTAAACAGTACATTTTATTTTGTTTCAGAAACGTTACATTATTTATGCTCTGGGTCGTAGATAGGCAACAATGACAACATGAATCCCATCCTATGATATAGGTTCTACGTTGTAATTATAAAATCACCATTTATTTTGGTATAAAAATCTACTATAAGTATCGTCAATCATCATAAAGTGACCATTGTTCTGACATTCACTTTTGATACAGTAAGTCTCTGTGATTATTTCATTGGACAATCATGGTTGTTTGACCAATGGAATTCGCAGGAACTTCTCAGAAAAGAAACTCAAGATAAGCAGAACCAGTCAAATATCTTGAGGTAAATATATTTTTACATTGTACCTGACTGTACTCCCGACAGTATGCATAACAGGAACAGAGTACACATTTAAACTGGAATGGAGGGAGTCGATTGGTTGCTCAAGTACGTGATATCATAATTAAAATGTCACTTGCTAGCTGACAACACAATCAAATGACGTAGCAGTCTAGAAAAGGGCAGAGCATAGCTATAATTGAGGAATCCAGTTGTTCAGTCAATCATATGACGTCATAATCAACTACATCACATGTAAGCTGATGTCATAATTATGTCAGTCAAGTTGTATGAATTGGATTTCTTTACTATTTAATAAACATTCTGTTGAATATTTTCAAACTAATTTGATAGGGCTATGGCAGCACAACATCCAGTCAAAATTAGGTTCAGAATATTCAACAGCATACCCGCATTGTTTTCTGGAAATTGAGATTCAGGGAGTGCCAGAATAGTTCGATCCCAACATTAGCAAAGCGTGGGTGCAGCTTAGCTACAGATGGACAGAAAATGGCTAAAACTGGATTACTCCCTTTGACCCCTCTACTAGATATGACAAATACCCATAGAAATCTTATATATATATATATATATATATATATATATATATATGTAAAATTTCTATCCAAACTGCCATCAGGAATTGCTGTACAGAGCAGGCTGAAACTCATTGCGTTTAATTTCATCGCTACCTAAGGGTGATTAAAGTTTGTTCAAGAGAATTTGTTCCATGATAAAACATGGTAAAATTTCTATCCAAATACCTGACAAAGCTTCAAGTAAAATTAATTTCAGAATATTCAAAAACTCTACCTGCAGGATTACTAAAGATATTTCCCCGTGTGAACTTAATGCTATAATTGTCAAACCGGCCAAAAGTAGTTGGTCTTTTACAGTGGTCTTGATGAATTTGCATTTTGGGCTCTGCTGATCAATACTTTGTTTGACTACTGACGAGTTACTGGTACAGAAAACACAAATCTTCGCACATTTGCAGACCAGGAGAAAATCTCAATTTTTTTGGAATTTATCACTGCTTGACAGATTTGGTAACAAAAATATGAATTTTCTTGTCGACTAACCACACAGTGAAACTAATTTAACTGGGAGCTATTGCTGCCATTTCACAAAGCAAAATTAGTTTCAAAATATTCAACAGAATGTTTAATAAATTGCAAATCCATCAAAGACATACAATTCGTACCCCACTGACAATATACTTGGATTTTCGTTATGTAGCTATATATCATTATGATTGTGATGTCAGCTATGACATCAGATAGTTGAGTGACAGGTCAGACCCCTCCTCCCTCCCCAACATTGCAATCAATATCAAGTTTGTACATAATAGGAATGATAATTATTTAATGAAATACTTGATACATGCAACAAACTGTTAAATAAATGATAAATGTTATCGATGAGGTATATATGTATAATTAAACGACGTATTAACAAAATGACATATATATAAATGTCCTTACTTATTACAAGTAAATGTACAGTACATTATATACATTATCAAGTCCCTATCCTATTTGAATGACCTAATGGACATTTCCAGTTTTAGCCATGCCCCGCCCACCTCCAGCTACACCCACACTTTTGTCTGTATAGCGATCGATCGATCTCTGATCTCCCTGACTATCAATTTTCAGAAAACTATACAGGTAAGCTGTATATATTGAACCTAATTTGACTGGGTGTCCAGTTAAATTAGTTTCAAATTATTGAACAGAATATTTATTAAATGGTAAAGACATACAATTTGTACAACGTGTTAGACTATTAAGCGCTAAAACGGACTATATCGAGTCATTCATGACATCATGCCATACATCACGTAGTTGATTATGATATCATATGATGGCTCGACAAACATGCAAAGGTACATTGCGTGGCTGTACCCCACCGATTCATGACATGCAGATCACAACCCAGTGCTTTCCAGACAACTAGACACATACATGAATCATATCATTCAAAATTATCAGCAAAAGTAACAGTAAAATACAAGAAATATACAATTAAAAATATGTACTAAGACATTAAAATGTTGATGGAAAACAAACAGAACAAAGAAATACAAAAGCTGGTTATAAATGAAGACATGTGCATTCTCTTTAAAATGTCACACTTAAAGTTAGGCTGGCACATTTATTCGATTAATCGCTTTTATTTTTTTTAATATGATCGTGGACAACAACAAAATCAAAGATTTCCAATAGTTGTTCTTCATATGTAGTCGGCTTACATTTTCTGGTGATATTAACCCAGGTGAATGTGAAAAATGGGTGTAAATACTGCATTGCATCTATATTAATTATTTTGTGACTGGTTCTGATGAAAGAAAGCAACAAAATGTTTAAACCTGCCATTTTTTTTCCAGATGAGGTTTTCGGGGCATTCAACCCAGTGCCATTTCACCCAGGGGCAAGAATAATTTGACCAGAATATCAATGTTTTTCAAACTAAACACTCCCTAATCATAAAATATCGCACAATGCAGATTTGTTATAATTATTTTCATTAATAGCATCACCGTTTGACCAAATGTTGGCAAGCCAGTTAGAGAAATATTTAGCCTTAGAAAACCACTGTGCCACAGTTGTAGAAACCACTGTGCCACAGTAAAAATACTGCGCCACACTTTTAGAAACCACTGCGCTACACATTGTGAATTTTCATTTTTCTTGGGCCGTTTTGGTCTTGCCAGATTGTATTGATATTGTGTTCAGAAATGGCACTTTAATGTTTATAATAGCATCTTAATTGTGATTTCTGAACATCTATTACTATCTGGCAATTGTAGCTTTTTTCAGATATTTCAAATACGAGCGGTTTTGATAGCTTTATACTGCTCCAGCCCACCATCACCAGTACAGCTAAAACGATCGTGATTAAAAGTACTGCATAAGCGCGCAAGCCTACTTAAAGTTTAACACTTTAATAGCTAAGCCAAACAAAAATCTTGCAGTGGAAATGTCCATTTGCTAACAGGTTATTTTTTAAAATACATGACTGGAATGACTGGTTTGATAAACAATTTAAAAGCAAAATTATCCTTTTTTTATTTACAAATGATGATCAATACATGGTTAAAACAGAACTAACCGTCTTACCAAGTCTATTTAACCCTTTAATGGTCAAGACGGCCATAACCGGCCTCTGCAGCGCTCTTGAGAAATGCCCATATGCAGACCAAGAAAAGAAAATCTTTTAATTTACTACTGGAATGACTGGCTCAGTAACTGAGCCAGTCATTCCAGTGGTAAATTAAAAAAAATAGTCTTCTCTTGGCCCTCAAATGGACATCCAAAAAGAAAATGTTTTAATTTTCTTGACCACTAATGACCATTAGAGGGTTAATGGAGGGATCTGATCTGTCACTTAAGTATCCGACTTCATAATCAAATATGTCACATGTTAGCTGATGTCACAATCAAAATGATGTAGGGCAGCAACAGCACACGTTCAACTTAGTTTCAAAGTATTCAATAGCATACCTGTACAGTTATTTTAAAAACTAGATGCCAGGAATTTAGTTTCAAAACGATTCCAACACGCACAAGTGGGCAGAGCTTAGCTAGAAATGGGCGGAGCATAGCTAGAAATGGGCGGAGCATAGCTAGAAATGGGCGGAGCATAGCTAGAAATGGGCGGAGCATAGCTAGAAATGGGCGGGGGAATAGCTAGAAATGTATCCCTATATTCCGGCTTAACTGAACAGTCTGGTGAATATTTGACCTGTATTAGTGTAATCAGTATATAATGCACGCAAACATACACACACATATATATATATATATATATATATATATATATATACACTGCTGGGCAAGAAAAATGAGGCAAACATGATTTATCATATTGTTTATGATTACTCTTTTCATGTTAATAAATACAGGTGAAATAAGTGACAATTTTACATAATATCATATGCATTGTCTGTGTGCAGGGTACCTTTCAGTATGGGATAGCTTTTCCCTTGTTTTTCTTCAGAAATCTCTGCCATTTGAGCAAGCTGTCTGAAAGCCTTTTACAGTGTGCTGCATCAATGCTGTTCCATTCATGTCTGACTGCTACCCACAACTGGTCAGTGCTCCCAAATTTTCTGCCAACCAGTTTGGCCTTGATATGTGCCCATATATTCTATGGGGTTGAGATCTGGTGACTGTCCAGGCCAAAACATCACCGACAGAGAATGCCGCTCAAACCATGACTTTGTTGTTTTTGCTGTGTGTGCCGGGGCATTATCTTGTTGAAAAATAGCTTTTTGTCTTTTATTTCCACTACACAACTTGTTCAGGCTTGGAAGCGACCCCTTTTCTAATATGTTTTGATACTCCTTTGCATTAATGGACTTTTCACATCCTCCACGTTTTCACAGTGGTGGAGGCATTCTGGGTTATATTTTTCACCTGACCTATGAAGACAGCGCTCTGGAGAATCTGTACACAGCTCAAAACGTGACTCATCACTCCAGAGAACACGCTCAAACAACTGAGAATCATGGTCATGATAAAGTGCCAAGAATCTGAGTCTGTCTGCAACGTTCTTTGTGGACAGCAATGGTTTCTTAGCACACAGCTTTGATGAAAAATCAGCTTCATTGAGCCTCCTTGCAATTGTTCTTCTTGAAACAGCCTTATTTTGTGAATTTCTGAATTCTTCTGCTAATTTGGTGAGAGTCTTCTTAAGATTCTTCAGAAGTCATTTTCAGCCTTCTTTCATCTCGACATGTTGTCACTTTAGCTCGTCCAGAACCTGCTTTCCGGGCAACAGAACCTGTCACTTGAAATGTGTGGCCAATTCTCTGCATTGTAGACAGTGGAATCTGAATATCCTCAGACTTTAGAATTTTCTTAATCTCAGGATATGACTTTCCAGCTTGACGAAGACCTGCGATCCGACTTTGACTTCAACAGGTACATGGAATTTAGCAATTTTTTAAGACATTTTGAATCAAAAATAACAACTTCACCCTTCAGGCACAGTGTGGTAATACACAGAGATTACAGAAATGGCTAATGTCTTGTCACCTCGGTCAGTGTAACTCAACTACCTTGCTAGTTTGGTTAGTTAATTCACTTTAAATCCTGAACACAGAGACGCACTATTTGTCTTTTGTGTATGCATGTAGGTCTAATATAGAACAAGAATCCATTCAGTAGATGGCAATGATATGCAAATTAGCTCACTCAGCAGTGGAAAGCAGTCAGACATGAATGGAACAGCATTGACGCAGCACAATGCAAAAAGCTTTCAGACAGCTTGCCCAAATGGGTGAGTTTTGAGACAAAAAAAATAAGGGAAAGGCGTTCCCATACTAAAAGGTACCCTGCACACAGACAATGCATACGATATTATGTAAAATTGTGACTTATTTCACCTGTATTTATTAACATGAAAGAGAAATCATAAAAAATATGATAAATCATGTTTGCCTCATTTTCTTTGCCCAGCAGTATATATATATATATATATATATATATACTGAACCAAAAAATTTAGCAACACTGAGAATATTACTGTATAAATGTTATATAACAAAAACAATAAATTGATTCAAATATATTATTTAACTGATAGGTCATTTTCCAATTTGAACAACAGTCTCTTGTTACTGTAATGCTAGCATCGTGCCTTTAACACGCCATCATTCAACGGAAGGGTCCAATTTAAATAATGACACTGAGCTGTCAATACCGGTTGTGACCTCTGCGCGCATTAACCACCGCTGTACATCGCTTTCTCATGCTTCGAATTAAGCACCTGATGTCACGAAGAGGAATCGCATCCCATTCCTGGAGCAGTGCAGCTTCCAGCTCCCGCACGTTGTGAAGATGTGGATGGTTCTCACGCACCATACGGCCAAGAATGTCCCAAACGTGTTCGATAGGAGACAGGTCCGGTGATCGCGCTGGCCAGTCCAACACCGGAACGTTATTAGCCTCAAGGAAATCACTGGTGACCCTAGCTGAATGAGGACAGGCGTTGTCTTGCTGGAACATAAAGTCTGCATGATGCTGCATAAAAGGGATGACAACAGGGGCGACAACTTCTTCACAGTAACGTTGAACTGTTAAATTTCCGCGAATCACAATAAGATCTGTTTTGCCATTTTCATGGATTCCAGCCCACACCATGACACTGCCGCCACCAAATCTGTCGTGCTGAATGATGTTGGCTGCATCATACCGTTCTCCTAAACGTTGCCAAACCCATTGCCTACCATCCGCCACATCCACACAAAACCTCGACTCATCACTGAACAAAACATGGCTCCATTGTTGAGCATGCCATAGCTGATGAGTTCTTGCCCATGCAAACCGATTCTCGATGTGACGCTCAGTAAGCGGAACAACAACAAGTGGATGACGGGCATGCAGTCCAGCATCATGGAGTCTGTTTCGCACAGTTTGTGCATGCACTGTAGTGCTGGTAGCGGTGTGCAAATTACAGGACAGCCGCGGCGCAGTCTCAAACCTGTGACGTCGTGATGACGTCACTAAGTAGCGGTCTTCTCGTGGTGTTGTTGCTCTCGGTCTGCCAGATCGTGGTCGGTCATTAACATGTCCAGTTTCCTGCTCACGTTGGCCGAGACGGGAAATGGTTGAGGCATGAACATTAAAATGTCGAGCAACAGCGCCCAGCAGCGAGTCTTCCCATTGCTTCATGGCGCTGATTTTCAGGTAGCCCTGGGCGGCGGCCCATATTCGGTAGGATAAACTTTAAGCGTTTTCTGTTAACGTTCGTTATCTGCTTTTGCAATATGGTGAATTTTTGCCTTTGCTACCCGCCAATGTGGGGCAGTGCATGAAAAATGCATTTTCACATGCAGTAAGATTGCGGCCAAGAAATGCAAGAAATGATTTGCATTTCTTCATGATCAGCGAGACATTACATTGACGAAACATGCCTGCAAATTTGGTTATAAATGGACGCGTAGTTTTAATACAACAAACCAAACTTCACTGTTGCTAAACTTTTTTGGCTCAGTATATATATATATATATATATATATATATATATATATATATATATATATATATATATACTTTCTTCCAGGTCTGGCTTCCAGCCTAAGCACAATGCCACAGACATATACACTATGGATGCTACATTTTGTACATTATGTTCTGTAGCAGCTGGTAAACTTTCTTGATAAGAAATGTCAGATGAAATATTGAACAGTTCTTAAGAAATTAATATATACATGTACAGTACTTAATGAAATTTAACCTTTTAATGGTCAAACAAGAGGCCCAAGGCCATTAACATTTGATCTAAAGCATTTGAACAGACATAATACTTTAAATTTAGCACTCACAAGGTATACATTCAGTAGAAATGATATTTAGTGGGAAATGTATTAATGATGGATGCTGACCACACAATCAGATTGAATCTTAGATTTTGATTGGTCCATGGCAACCATGTTTTATCAAGGAACAAATTCTCTTGAACAACCTTTAATCACCCTTTGGTAGCGATGAAATTAAATGCAATGAGTTTCAGCCTGCTCTGTACAGCAATGCCTGATGTCAGTTTCGAGAACAAGACAGTCACTGGAACAAGCGGTTCATGAAGAGTATAAATGATTTCCCGGAATTTTCTGGAAAATCCAAGATGGCTACCAAAAAAAGAATGAAGCGTACAAGGCTAGGGTCCTTGCAGATGAGTTTGGTTTAAATCAGTCAAGCGGTTAATGAGGAGTAACCTTTTAACTGATTTCCAAAATTTCCAGAAAGATTTACCAATAAAAATATCGGCCAACTGGTTAATGAAGAGTAGCCTTATAACCGATTTCCCAGAAAATCCAAGATGCTGCCGGAAAAATTAGCCAATCATAATCTTGTATAAATGTTCTGAAACTCATGTCTAATATCCTTCCAGGCAAGTCTGTTTGAAATTGCCCAAGCAGTTAATGAAGAGTAGCATTTTAAACAATTTCCGGCCATTTTTCAGAGAATTCAGGATGGCTGCTGAAAAAAGTAATCAATCAAAATTGTGTGTAGATGTTCTGAAGCATGCCACTCTAGGGTCTTTCCAGCAGAATTTGCTTGAAATCAGCCAAGTGGATTTATGATGAATAGGGTTTCAACTGATTTCCAGAGATGTTCGGAAAATCCAAGATCGCCGACGGAAAGAATTGACTACTCAAAATGTTCTGAAATCTACCACCATAGTATTCTTCCAGCCAAGTCTGGATGAAATTGCCCAAGCAGTTAATGAGTAGCTATGTATTAAACGATTTCCCAACATTTTTCTGAAAATTCAAGATAGCCGCAGAAAAAATATACCTATCAAAATTCTGTATAGATGTCCTGAAGCATCCCACTCTATGGTCTTTCCAAATAAGTTTGCTTGAATTCAGTCAATCGGTTAATGAGGAGTATGCTTTTAACTGATACCCAAAAAATCTTGGAAAATCAAAATTCTCGTTAGAAGCGTTGAGGCCTACTAGATCAGAATTAGTCCACCCAAGTTTCATTGAAGTCTGGTCATTTATATTGCAGGAGTAGCACTTTAGTGTTTTCCGGAAATTTTTTGGAAAATCCAATATGGCTGCCAGAAAAATGGACCAATTAAAATTCAGAATATAAGCTCTTGAGCCTATCACCATAGGATCCTTCCAGTCAAATTTGGTTTACGTCAGTCAAAGAATAAATGAGGAGATGCGATTTGATGGACGGACATATGGACAACGACCATGGCATAAGCTCACTCGGCCCTTCGGGCCAGATGAGCTAATAATGGGATTGAATGTCCATTTGTGGACCAAGAAAAGGCTATATTAAAAAATTTTACCGATAGAATGACTGGTTAGTTTATCGAGTCGGGAACTACAGTGAAGTTTTAAAAAACAGTTTTTCCTTGGCCTTCAAATGGACAATCCTCAAGGACATCGCAGGCGGCAGATTTGACCGTTAAATGGTTAAGTAACAGAACTGACAGAGTTGATAACATTTCAGTACCTGCAGTTTAAGTATAAAAAGTAAGTCACGCTGACCTAGTTTTGCTACGCTACATACCTTAAGATGACAACTCGTTCGTACACCATGTTTGACTACCGTATATATAAACATCTCTTGAAATGACAGCCTGAAATAAGCTGTCATATATTCACAATCATTATTTTCAAAATGAATATTATGGATATCTCACTCACTAGCGGTTTCAAAGATCTTTCTGAAAATACTATGTAAGGTAGGATCCATTTAGGGGTTTAGAAACAGAAGCTCAGAATAAGCTTTTGTGACTACCTAACTAACCACATGTAAGAGGGCTGTTTACATGATGCCTTAGTGAGCTGCTACACGCAGCTAAATATACAAGCTCATAAATATCATGACTAGTAAAAAATAGATTTTCAAAAACTTACAGCATGATTAAAACATTTAATTTGACAAAATTAATGGAGTGATCCCATCTGTCACGCAGTATCTGACATCATAATCAATTACGTCACATGTTAGCTGACATTACAATCAAAATGAGGTAGATCCATCACAAGGCTAGAAAAGTCATGAAAGTGTTTGAATTTGAGGTCTCTTATTGTGTTACCATTTAATAAACATTCTGTTGAACATTTTTAAACAAATTTGACTTGGAGCTGTTGCTGCCACAGGCAGCAACAGCCCCAAGTCAAATTAATTTCAAAATATTCAACAGTATACCTGTTACATTAACATTTAGATTTTAGGAATTTATAGTATGTACATGTACATGTAAATCGATTGCAACATGAGCACAAACTGGGCGGAGCTGGGCTAGAAATGGGCGGGTCATAGATGGAAGTAGATCCCTGTATTACATCTAAACAAGCAGATAATACAATATACAATGGAATGGGATAGATGCATGCGCATACCACACATCGTAATTTAACCATTAACTTGCCACATGCACCAATGTCAAATGAAGATAACTCCTATTACTAACCCTTTAACCCTTAAATTTACTCAAGAAAATTTTCTCATAGAACCAGATTTATCTTATTTGGGCTCACCACCTATCAGGCCCAGGATCCATCAATGTCCCTAGAAACTAGAGAATTTTGAAATCTGAGAGGTGGATTTTGAGCCATTTTAGTTTTAATAGCACCACAAAATCTCTGAATAGCTGTAAAATGTCACAGAATACATAAATCAGATAATTACTGTTCATAGCAGACATTAGGAATTTAATTTGGGCTCATTAACATTGGCGCATTTCATTTGGGCATGACTTATAACATCATAGATACATGTAAGGTGTAATCTAAAGCCCTGAGAACATACCCATTTGCAGAACAAGTGACGATTATTTCAGAAAACACATCACAGGAATAACCGGCTCAGTTATCAAGCAAGTCATTCCAGTGATAAATTTAAAAAAACAGTCTTCTGGTCTGCAGATGGATATTTCTCAAGATCAATGCAAAAGTTCTTTTTGTCCAGCGTTAAAGGCTTAAAAACTAACCAGTAAAAAAGCCAGTAATTGCACAAAATTTCAAAAGGCATTTTGAAATTTTAACCACTTTCTGGTCAAATCTTCCCAAACCGACTTTTGCAGGGTCACTTATAACCATTTTAACCCTATAATGGTCAATGCATGGTTAGGATGCCCATCTGCAGAGCAAAAAATTTCTTTTGAAAATTTATCACTGGAATACCTTGGCACGATAACTGAGCAAGTCATTCATGGGGAGTTTTCCAAAAGTAGTCTTCTGACCCGCAAATGAACAGTTCTCAAAACCACAGCAACAGCTGCTTATGGTCAGCTTGACCATTAAAAATGTTAATAGTCAAAAAGGGTCTAGAAAAATCAATTTTTTATCAGCAACTGCCCATTTCTAGGCCAAGAGAATATTTTTGTGAATTTCCCTTTGGAATGACTGGCTCGGTTATCGAGCCAGTCATTCCAATGACAAATTCTCAAAAAATGCTTTCATATGGCATGTAAATTTACATCTTTAGGACAACTCCAAGTTGCAACAGATGACCGTGACCGACTTGACGATCAACAGCCCATGTACATCAACATTATTATCTAGCCTACAAAAATACTATAATCATTCATTGAAATTACATAATCTTTTCTCACATGAAATGGCCAACCAGGTAACATGTACAAAGTACATGTACCTATTCAATTCAAGTACATGTACTGCGTCTTAATTGATAGCATTGCTTTAATTAACCCTTTAACACTCAAGCCAGACAAACAGTTTCCGCAGTGCTCTTGAAAAATTTCTCTAAAAACTACGGACTATTTTTGAAAATTTACCACTGGAATGACTGGCTCAACAACAGCCCCCAGTTATTCAAGTGTTACATTTTCAGAAAACAGTTTCTATTGGTCTGCATACTGACATTTACTATGAGAAAATTTAGATTTTCTTGAACAAATTTGAGGGTTAAAGGGTTAATTAATTCACGCCTAACCAGTCTATAGTTTCTCACATAGGAATCATTTTGCACGATCACTGTGCATCTTGGATATCAGTGTGCAGATTTTTGATGATTGACTAGCGTTTGATACATCCATGACGCTCACCACCGCCTCCACCTGTCTGTTCTTGATAAACTTCTATGATGTCGTCATTTGCCATTTCTAACTGTGAATGAAAATGAAACAGATTCGCAGAAATAATAGAGGGTCTCAAAAAAGTGTATATCTTGATAACCCTTCTATGTTTAATCATCAATTCTTATATTTTTATTTAATAATTGTCCAGTTGTAGACCAAAGGAAGACCATTTTTGAAATTTATCACTGGCATGGTCGACATTCTTAATTGAGACAGCAAAGCCAGTAGCAAATTTTCAAAAGTTTTTCTCTTGATATTAGTGTTGTTCCAATTAATCGATTTGATCGATGATTTATTGATCGATGATTGATTGATTTGCATGCTCAACCAACCGATCGATCATGATTTCAGGAACTGAATCAAAAAAGCATCCGCTTTTGTTTCTACGAGAATTCTTAATACTTACCAGATGTACTATTATGATAATGCCTATTATCTAGTCTAGCTCAAAATAAACAATTAAAACTCCGCACTCTCCTGGTCCTGCCCACACTGTGTCCGGGAATTACCATAGCCGCAGGTACAGAGTCAATTCCCAATCACAGTCAGATTCGTCTTATATTTGCCTTGACAAACAGCGAAAGCAACTCAGCCTCACCTCAGCGGGGCGGCTGAGGGAGGGCAATAGTACATCTGGTAAGTATTAAAAATTCTCGTAGAAACAAAAGCATCCGCTTTTTTGATTCTACTTCGAATAATACTTACCAGATGTACTATTATGATAAACTCCGGATTTCAACAGCCAAGAAATACCGGTGGGAGGAGGTGAGGCTTGAACCAGCACTCATCTACCATCCAACAGAGAAGGTTGTGAAGAGACTAGAACCCTGGCATACGCTTGGGTTCTGCCATCCGACTCATAGTGCTAAACTTCAATGGTCTAGACCGCGCTCCCCTCCCTCTTTTGTCCGCACAAAATTCAGAGGGCTGTCAATGGGGATGCAACACCCACCAGACCCGTGTCAGCCCCAAGTCTCAGCTAGGGCAGTCCAGTAGAGTGCAAAGAAGCTACTACAACTTCTAATTTTGAAAAAATATCAGTATATCGATTAGGTTTTCAAATTGGAATGAGTCTAATGTCTGTTTGAGAGGATAAGTATACTCTTATACCAGACTATTTACATAAGCAGTCTGGTGTTTTGACTAAGTAAATAATTTATAGTCACTTAATTAATGTAAACACTCACCATTTTGAGTGCTTGATCTTTTCTTGTTCATCACAGGAGCTCGGCCCAATCCACGGCCGCTCTCAGGTCATGTGCATAGCCATTGTTCAGTGCAGGTGGAAGAACTTGTGATGTGTGCGAAATAGTGGTCGGATGTGGCATAGTTTAGATTCGATAAATTGGCGACGGCTACCGGATTAAGTGCACTGGAGATGCCGCGAAGGTAGAAATCAGTGAATGACGACTCGGCATGCCATTGTGCTACAGACATCACCTCCTCTAATGAGACACCCTTATAAAGGGCCGATGCTGCTGCTAGTGCTCGGACCTGATGGGCAGTCGCACGATCAATCTGCTTTCCTATAGCGATTTTGTGCGACATCTGAATAGCGTCAACTATCCAACGAGAAATAGTATCTTTCGAGTCTCGCAAATGAGGAGCTTTGAGACATAACCACAGAGATTTCGGGTCATCTCTCCACTCCTCAGTACATTTCTTATACATTTTCAGACATCTGATAGGACACCAAGCAGAAGAGTTTAGGTCATGTCTAGTTAAACTTGGCAAATTGATCGGCTGTCCTGGATATTTAAGTGACTGATTCTTTGCCAGGAAACAAAGACGTGGAAGTAGTCTTAAACCTTCACCCGTGACGACAAAACAGTCTTGTTCGGCAGAAAGCGCATGTATTTCGCTTCTCCTTCTCGCCGACGCTGCTGCAACCAAGAAAACTGATTTAATAGTTAACAGTTTAATGTCTATAGTTCTAATTGGTTCAAAGGGAGCATGCCCTAAAACCTGTAGAACAAGAGATAGATTCCATGCTGGGATCGGAATTGGCTGTCTAGGTCGCAGATTGCTCATTCCTTTAATAACTTCATTCAAAGTGTCATTTTCCACTCCTTCAATGGCCAGACTGGGAATGACTGAAGCTAATGCAGACTTATAAGCTGCTAGGGTTGAAGGTACAAGTTTGTCAACTTCGTATAAATGACAGATAAAATCTGCTACGTGTTGAACAGATGCAGAAAAGGGATCAATATCTCTTCCCTTACACCATTCTGCAAATTTGTTGATTCTATAATTATATGTTTTAGTGGTTGAACCTCTTCTGGCTGAAGCGACAAACTTCGCCGCTTGCTCAGAAAAGCCACCCTTAATTGCACGCTGCTTGATAACATCCATGCAGTCAATTTGAACATTTCTGGTCTGTCGTGGAGGTACAGACCCCTGTTCTGAGAGATTAGATCTCTTCTGTCTGGAAGAGGGATTGGACTGCAGACCAGAAGGTCCAGCAGATCCGTAAACCATAAATCGGCCTGGCCAATAAGGGGCGATCAGCAGCACTTGGCACATACCCTCTCATATCTTTGCCAGAACCATTGGGATGAGAATCGTTGGAGGATATGCATACATTCCCTTCCAACTTATCGCCAGTGCGTCTACCGCTAGAGCTAGCGGGTCCGGGATCAGTGACACGTAAGTGACCATCTTTGCGTTTTGCTTCATCGCAAACAGGTCCACATTTGGCTTGCCCCAATGTTTGAATAGAACCTCCGCTACCGATTGGTTGAGCTGCCATTCCGTCGGACGACAAACCGTTAGGATGTTCAATCTTCCTGGAATGTGTGCTGCCCGAAGAATAACATTCCTCTCTTGGCACCACAGCAGAAGGTTTCAAATCATCATACACAACTCTGGTGATCTTGTCCCGCCTTGGCGGTTCAAATAAGACACCACTGTTGAGTTGTCTGTCCTTATTAGGACAATCTTGTCTTGAACTAAATTCTTGGACTTTCGAAGTGCCAATACCACTGCTAATAGTTCGAGAACATTGATATGTTTCTGCGCATTGGTCCGATCCCATTCCCCTGACACTGACTGATCGTCCAATACTGCTCCCCAACCCGTCGTCGATGCATCTGTGAAAATGGACATCTGAGGTTGAAGAGGTTGTAGAGGAA
Source organism: Chaetoderma sp. LZ-2023a (assembly GCA_034401795.1). Taxonomy (NCBI): domain Eukaryota; kingdom Metazoa; phylum Mollusca; class Caudofoveata; order Chaetodermatida; family Chaetodermatidae; genus Chaetoderma; species Chaetoderma sp. LZ-2023a. The sequence continues at coordinate 45,133,311 of CM067365.1, forward strand.
CACCTCGCAGGAGATTCTGTTCTGATAACCACCACTGAAGGTGGAATATCAATGGTTCTTTTACTGGTATCCTCAAGAGATAACGGATCCGTTCTCTGAGACCAGAATGACATTAGATACATGTACATCTGAATTGGCCCGCGCCTGAGTGCCGCATAAGGAACCACCTTCTCCAGAGATACTAGTAAACTCAGTATTCTGAGAAATTGACGCGCCATCAGATAGGCTCCTAGAGAAACCGACTCCAGAACTGCAATCAGGCTCTTGAATCTGCTCCGCCGGAAAAGCTACGCCGTCTCAGAGATTGAAAAATATTCCCAGATAAACAAACTCCTGGCATGGAGTCAATTCTGATTTCTCTAGATTCACAATCCATCCTAGATCCTTTAATAAGGCTAGGACTACCTGAAGATTGTTGCGCAGAGTGACTGGATTCCCCGCCTTTAGCAGCCAGTCGTCTATGTAAGTATGAACAGCTATGTTTCTCCTGCGAAGATAAGAAGTCATGGCGAGAACCACTTTGGTGAAGACCCTCGCTGCTGTGGTCTGGCCGAATGGAAGCTCATTGAATTCCCAAACATTGTTTTGGAATGCAGAGCGAAGGTATTTCTGAAAAGGAATTGACATTGGAATATGAAAATAAGCATCCTTCAGATCTATCGACACTGCCCACATGCCTTTTCTCAGCCCTGTCATTACCGCTGCTACAGTCTCCATCTCAAATTTGGGAGAAAGAATAAATTTGTTCAACGGTTTGAGATTGAGAATTGGTCTCCATCCTCTGGTATGTTTCGGAATGAGGAACATCATCGAATAGAAGCCTAGGGATGACTGATTGCAGATTAGATGAATCGCTTCTTCTGATGAAGAGATTCCATTTCTGAGCAAATGGCCTCTAGACGATCGGGTTCCCTTGGAACGGGAGTCCATAATGGAGTAGATGTTAACGGAACTAACGACAGGGTTGGCAAGTTTTTTACACTAGTGGTTTAAACCGCAGTTTAAACCATGGTTTAAACCGTCCGCCCAAAATAGGTTTTGGACACCTTAAATTGTCCAAAACTGTCCAAAACCTAAAATATTGGTATAAAAAATATTTTTCTGAAATGTAATTTTCTTAAAACAACTATATAGCATTTAGACACATACAGGTACATGTACATATTGATGGATGGTTATCTACATGTATTTTTGGATACTTTATTGCTATATAATAAAAATAATAATCTAAAAGGACACATATGATTTCAATAAATTAGGAGTCTTATTTGCTTCTTTCTATAATCCATGGGTTAATTTTTTTCAACTTTTGTTTGTCTTAAATGTTTTAACTCTGTATATTTCGACCAGTTGTGTTAAACCCACAGAAACCCTATTTAATCAATAATGTAAACATATTAGACTACCTATGTACAGCTAGATGTTTATATTATTGAGAACTGTCTCTGTGTCTAAATCTATTTCTTGCAAAATGTTCATGGCCTATTGAAGAATCTTAAACTCATAGAGAAAATATAGTCTGCTAAGATGTTGTTTCAACAATTAACTGATGACCCTTGCTCTCTAAGGCTATTTTAGAATGCACTACTCAGTACACACATTAGCTATGTTTACATAAGATCTTATGCAAATTTGGGATTAAGGCATTAAGCTGATAGAATATAAATTAGATTCTTCAGGTTTTCATCTATCCTCAGTTAATGCTAGATATCAATTAGACAATTAGTAAAACGATATCCTTGTGCTACATTAATCTTTGAATTCTTCTGTTGTCCTGAATATTTATGTGTTGATGGTATTTGAAATAGTTAATATGTATTTCAAAGGTGGTAGGGCTAAGGATCCAATTTGGAAGCACTTTTTGGAAGTTAAGATTAATGGCAAACAAATGGCTAAGTGTAGAGAGTGTGAGTACACAGTTGTCAACAAGGTAGCAAGGATGAAAATACACTATGAGAAGCATGAGAAGTCTACTGAAAGTCCTGTTGAACAGGCTGATACAGACAGTGCAGACACACATATCAGCAAAGACATCAAGATTTTGAAGGTAAATAAAATTAATGCTTAACCCCTTGCCCTCTAATGTCAATAATTAAAAATTCTATATTTTATTGTGACTATACCAAGGAAACTGGTTTTCATTTTTCAACAATTTTGTTGGGCGATGACAAATTTGTTGAAAATAAAAAAACAGTTTATCTTTTAATTTTATTTGAAAAATGTTTTTTGTTGACATTGGAGTTCTAGGAGTCCAATATATCTAATACATGCCTTAACCCTTTCACCGATGAATTCCTCAGCTATCATTTTCAAGGACACTATGCGGGAAAACTGCAGAATATTTTGAAACTAATTTGACTGGAAAACAAATTTACTCGTGAAATGACTGGCGCTTTTACTAAGCCAGTCATTTCAGTGAAAAATTTTCAAAGATTTGTGCTAAGTTGTGTTTAAAAGTCATAATGTACAATGTAGGTAAGGTTACTATTCACTGTAATTGTCTTGGCCGCATAGGGGTTATCAACAGGGGGGTCTCGCCTTTAGTTCAGATACCTGAGTTAATTATTCTCTTTGCCACGCTAGTAATAGAGCGAGGTCTGATAATCTCTGATAACCACAATCACATGCTGAGCCTCTTTACAATTAAATGGTATAGGTGTGATAATTGGCCTGTGAGGGCGCTGGCTTAAGATTAGAAATAACACACAATGATCTGCTTAACCCTATACTTTCTGCAACCCAGGGTTTTCAGAAATACTCTTGCCTGAATACCTTTACTACAGTAATATTATGAAAACAATTTGGCATAGCACACTAACACCCTTCAGATAGACTGATGCAAACAGTCAAACTAATATTCAGCAAGTCCCAAAGTTTTGAAAATAAATAAAAACATGCATTTATTTGACAGAAGGGTGGTCTATCTTTAACTCTATCCATTCCAAATTTTAAATGTATTGAATTATGACATAAAATTAATTACTTTTGAAAATTCAACATAGGAATGACTGATTTTGTTGCAATGCCAGTCATTTCAATGTAAATTTTTAAAAAGATTATCATATCTTGTCCCCAAATGGCTTGGACCAGGTAGGGTGTACATCTACATTTGGCTTATATAGTACATGTAATATCCCTTTTCTTTGTTTCAGCTGGACAAACCATCAGCTGCACCATGCACAAAGCGACTAAGAGAAGAATTGCCATCACAATCAGCACCACCCTCACCAACCTGTCCAGTTCAATTCTCAATTCAACCTGATCTGAGCCGACATTGTATCACTACCACCTCAGCGATGAAGTCAGCAATAGAGACACAAGTCGCGAGGTTGTTTTATGCTTGTAACCTTCCATTTTCAATGGCTGAACATCCGCAGTTCATAAAAGTTGTTAGTATGCTATGGCCAGGATATAAACCCCCTTCACGTAAACTGATTGGTGGAAAGCTTCTAGATGCTGTGCATGATCAGGTGACAGAGGATATGAAGGTGATTCTTGATGGCAAGACAGCAACATTAGTGGAGGATGGGTGGAGTAACATTCACAATGAACCTATCATAGCATCCCGCTTGCAAGTAGAAGGAAAGAGCTTCTTCCTAAACAGCTTTGACACTGGTTCTATGACTAAAAGTGCTGAAAACTGAAAGGTGAAGTGTCAAGAGACAATACAATATGCTAAGACAAAATACAACTGTACAGTTAAGAGCATTGTCACAGATAATGCAAAGAACATGGAAAAAATGTGTGATGGTTTGAAGGCTGATGACAATGATCTTATTGTTTATGGCTGTTCTGCACACTGGCTAAACATACTAGGGCAAGACATAACACCGGATACGCTAATTAAGCATGTAGTTGAGATTCAAAAATATTTCAGGAATCACCACAAGCCACTATCCTGGCTCTCGGAATGTATTGGTAGTATTAAACCACAGCTTCCTTGTGACACTAGATGGAAGAGTCAACTCGTGTGTATTGACTCCTTCATTCACAACCGTCCACATTTCATGAAAATTGTACAAGACCATGAAGGAGAAATAGATAATTCTATTGTCAAGAAGATAATGGACTTTAACCTGTTTAGAAATGCAAGAGACTTAGCCGAACAACTTCGGCCAATTTCAATAGCAATTGACACATGTCAGAGTGACACATCAACACTAGCCGATGCATGCCATGTTTGGCTCGAATTACTAAACAACACTCTGCTAGAACCACACAAGAAAACTCTGTTAGCACGTTTCAGCAAGGCAATCCTGCCAGAGCATCTTGTCGCATACACATTACATCCAAAGTTTCAGGGCGAGATGCTGGTAGCAAAACAGTTTGAAGAAGTGAACAATTGGATAATAGCTAAGATCCCTAGCTTTATAGCAACATTTATTGCATACCAGGCTAAAAGCAGCCCATTTCCTGCATCATATTTCTGTGATGCTGCAGTTCAAGTGCCTTCAGTGACATGGTGGAAGGCCTTGAAAACACTAGGTGTGCCAGGTGATTTTATTGATATGGCTATTCAGCTGCTTGAAGCACCAGCATCATCAGCATCGATTGAGAGAATTTTTAGCAATTTTAGCTATATCCACACTAAAATCCGTAATAGGCTTGGAGTAGAGAAAGCGTCAAAGCTAGTGTTTTGCTACAGGATGTTGAGAGGGCTGTCTGATTTGGACTACTAATTAAACCTAATTAAGCCTTTTAAGTTTTAATTGTATGTATTTGATAAAAATGTAATAATAACTCATATAATAAATGGATTTGTTTAATATAGTGCTTTTGATGCAATCTCTGATTTCTTGTTATTTTTTAATAGGATTATGATGCATAAGAGTATGGTGATATGTCCAACATAGTTTTGGACAGGTTTGGACAATTTTGGACAGTTTTGGACTGGTTTAAACCATTTAAGACAGGTTTTAGACAGGTTTTGGACAATGTCTGCTCAAAGTTAGTTTTGGACTGTCCAAAACCCAACCCTGACTAACGATTGACGGATGAGCCAGTTCGGTTCGTAGCCGTTTCTTAACCACTGACAGACTAAACAATCTTGCACGACCTGTTCCCATTGGCTTGAGAACAGTTGAAGTCTGCCTCCGACGGTAGGAATCTGCACACAGCTGGCGGTCACGATTGCACGAGAAGACGCTAAATCGCTTGGTGAAGATTCTCGATGCCCTTCGTTCCTGACGTCACCGGAACTGATTCCGCCGGAAATCCGTCAGGACTGACCTCCACGGCCACCCCGAGGTTTCTTGGAATATGACGGTCTGGAACTGCCACCACGGTTATCCCTACGGTAACCACCGCGGCCCAAACCGCCACCCTTCCTGTCATCCTCATACGGCCTCTTATTAGAGGGCTTGTATGAGGACGACCGGCCAGGTCCTTGAGATCTGGATGCCCGATGGGCATCACGGCCAGAAGGACGGAAGGGCGATCTTTGGCGCTGCCTCTGTTGCTCTTGCCGATGCTGCCTGTAGGACTGCTGCGGCTGTGTCCTCTTAGTCGACTTCCACGACTTGCCGACTACTTCCTGTTCAGCAACCATTGATGCAACCTTGGATAAGGCTTGTCAAGCCGAGCCGCCGAACAAGCCTGGACCGATAAAGGGCGCAGAAGACAATGCAGCCCTCATCTCCGGTCCTGGTTCTACACAATCGAGAACCATTCTCCGTCGCTCTGCCAATGTTCTTGTGATCAGCCTGGCCAGGCAATCTTGAGACAAGCGCATGGTGTCCCGAATAACTCCGGGAGCAGCCTCTGGAACTTGTCCACCTTCCGCTGTGCAGGCCAGTATACCCTGCAGGACGGTACAACCGTGCAAGAGCGCAGCCATGGCTGCCCTTGTCGCATCTTCAATGAGCGTCAGCTCATTGAACGGATCTTTGTTAACTTGGGAAACTAAGGGACGAGAACGCCCCTTAGATTTCCCAGCCAACGGCCTATTCGGCGCCTCTCGTTCCCCGATGGACAGCCGTGGAACCCTGGCATACTGATGATAGGCCTGCTCAGGAAAATGGACCCTATTCCTTATCCTTACCCTACTCCTTCGGGGCTTTGGGCAGCGCATACTCTGGCTGGCCCAGACGGTATGCCGCAACCTCAAACATGTCGGAAGTCTGCGTGTCCAAAGGGAGTGTTGGCATGGCCGAAGAGTCACTTGACAGAGCGCTAGCCGCTCGCTCTGACATCCGTTCAATCGCCGGATCGCGCTGTGATCCTAGATCGGATGCCAACCCGAGAGGGTCGAACATCCAGCCAAGAACCTGCACCCATTCAGCTTCGGTGCAGAAAACGGATTCGTCCATCAATGAACTACCGTTTTCATCTTCCCTTTCACCCTTTGATGAGAAGGCCACCGACGATCCATGCTGAGAGCTATGGGCCACACTTCTAATACCATGAAGCGCGTCCATAGCCCGACTAGCAGCGGCACCGGTGTCCAACGAATCGCCGGACACGGATTCACCGCAGTCCATCGGCTCCAGCACGGGAGGCGGGACCACGGCCGCATTCACTACAGCAGGTGTTGGCATTCCGAGAGGAGCCGCACCTAACGCCGCTGGGATGCCGCTAGGAACCGCAAAACACGGCTCCACCGACAACGTGGGTTGCATGAAATCCGGATGGAAAATGCCCGACGGAACGTCGAGATCACCATCCGCTTGGCAGACCCGTACAAAACCCGAGGGAGATCCCTGGGATGTACTGGGCATAGCCGTCATCGAGATATCCGGCATGCCGGAATCTTCCATCCGAAGATCTTCCTCCTCCCCCGTCGGCTCTTGAGCCAATGACAGAGAAGGGGCAGGTGCTCGTCCCTCCACAGAACTAGCCGGACCACCTAAAGGTTGCCCTGCACTAGCCTGCGTCATCGGGACCCTGGACTGCAATGACTCGAACATTGCCTTGAACTGGGCCGCCCATACACCCAGTGCTGAATCCATGCGAGTATTCAGACGACCTTCCAGTCCTCTCAACGACGCCTGATCCAGCTTGGCCGCCTTGTCCCTCGCGATCCTCTCCAAGCGCGCACGTCGATCACGATCAAATTCCGCCACCATCTCCGACGACCACTCGGCGCACACATCACAGGGACTTCCAATCTTGCACTTACATTTGTAGCGCAGGCCACACAATGATGGCCTGAATACTTCCGCTTCATGAACCTGTTGCACTTCTGGCACAACGTGTCCTGGTTCTTGGCTTTCTGCGAACACAGAGAAGAATTAAAACGCTGCACATGACAAACGATGACGAGCAATACGTACAATTGACTTGATTGTAAAATAAATCACTTAGAAAACATTAACTTTCTCTTAAATTAATGATAATCAAGCCATAGACAGGAAAATATTTGAAACTTTTTTAAGTGAAAATTAATAAACACAACTTGGAAGTTAACTAACGTTAATACAGCCAAGAATTAAATGCTGATCGCTACAAACACCCTCGACAATGAAGCGAAAGCTAGAAATCGGCATAAACAGAGTGCATAGATACGCGAAGCCAAGCGAAATAAACATCAAGGGCGCAGCCATCTTGGCTAAGAGCGCATCCATCTTAGAAAGAACCGAGTCGCAAGAGAAATAACCGAGTACCCGGATTAACACTAAAAAGTTAACGGGTTCCGAGCGACTCCAACAATGGCTACCATTTTAGAATAATGTGCCAATTTAAGGAAATTTCAAACAGTCGTTATGGCACGAATGTATAAATTTTAGATTGATACAACCTGCCCCTGTGATGATTTCCCTTTGTCTTCCATGATGTCAACAATAACGCACTCCAACAATCCGCTTAAATTCAGTTAAAATTGAAAATTTTAAGAGCTTGAAAAAACGTGACTTTCTCAAGTCACAAAATAGACGAATCTGACTGTGATTGGGAATTGACTCGGTACCTGCGGCTATGGTAATTCCCGGACATAGTGTGGGCAGGACCAGGAGGGTGCTGAGTTTTAATTGTTTATTTTGAGCCAGACTAGATAACAGACAGTATCATAATAGTACATCTGGTAAGTATTATTCGAAGTAGAATTTTGTTGTTGTTAAATTGACATTATTAATATATTTTAACTGGTCAAGCTGGAAATCGAATACTTTTTGGAAAAGAATTTAAATTTAATTGTTACAATTATATGGTATTACTCCTTATTCTAAGACATTCATTCTTTCAGCACTGAAACAGTATGTTAATTTCAAAGCAACTGTACCAATAACACGTTGAATATTATGAAACTGATTTGACTGGAAGCTGTTGCTGCCTATAGGCTTGCGCGATTTCGCGATTTAATCGAAAATCTCGATTTTGAAAAAATCTCGATTTTATATGATGTAATTGAAAAAATCGAAAAATCGTGAAATATTTGAGCATATTTTATAACTCATCATTCAGTTATAATCCATTCGCGCATGTATCCATTGTGTTTTTGCTTGATTGCTTCACGCATGTGTTCACTAAGTCCTAATCAAAACACAAAGCTCTATGGTAAACCAGCTAACAATAGCGAGGTAACACCTTTGTCATTGAGAAAACCAGCTAGTTACTCCGTCGAATTGCCATATAATTTTCTTTCTTTCGCTGCAGACCCTGAGTCTGTCATGAAATACCAAGTCTATACTTAGTTGCAGAGTATTAGGCAATAATCACTCAACATAATTCTTTTTTAATTCTTTTAGCAATTTCAGGCGCTGTACTAAATTTTCCTTTGTGATTTGGTTGTCATGCCTAATTAAAGAAAATAACGCAACAGCATTCCAGATTCCTGTACATGTATTTTGAACTGTGCGTTCTGTTGATTACTCTTAAATGTAAATCGTACGGTCTGAAAGCAACCATAAACTGCACTATAAAACTCAAAGCTACCGTCCTATGTATATGGATTGTGTAGTATCTCCCCGGGTACTAATATTAGTGTCTTCGCGCTACTCGGGTAATGACCTAATCTCGTCCTACAAAGGGAGGCTATAAGCGGAAGCGTGATTTATATTTTTACTCGACGACATTTTGTGTAACATTTTGATGAAATAAACGATGTTTATTAAACTATGCGCAATATTTAGGTGGTCCCAATTAATAATTTCACTCCCGTGATGATGGATATAAGGTATACATTTAACATAGATGTAGGATGGTAAGAATTTGTCGCATGAAATTGTGTTCAAATTTCATGCTATTTTTGTGTCATTTATTTCAACTTTTTCTAGAAATTCCAAGTCCCAGTTTTGGTGACTTGTCACGTTACCCCAGTTTATACTTTTGGGAATTTGGACCTACGACTTAATCGAAAATTGTGATTTTTTTTATAAAGCAAAAATCGTGCAACGCTAGCTGCCTAAGGCAGTAACAGCTTCCAGTCAAATCAGTTTCAAAATATTCAACAGATTATTTCTTAAATCATTAAGAATCTGTCATACATGCGACTTGGTTTGAAATGGGTAATTATCCTTGAACATGCTATAATTACTGCATTCAAAATGGGTAAAATATGAGAACCTGTTATGATCAATCATTAATTGATCATCGGTTAGTATATAAAACCAATCATCGATCACACAAATAGTACCAATTCCCAACACTTCTTGACATGGGAATAGCATGCTAAAGCTAGATTGCTTGGTCGATGACGTGTCATCGCCAATCCCCACATTCACCGCTTTAAACTTTTGACACACACCCAACAACCCACCCCCAGGGGGCAGAGCCAAATGTAAAGTGATCCTGCATTCCAAATTCATATATTGGTAAACTCTCATACCAAATTTGGATACATTCCGTCTCACCGTTTCGGAGAAGCATTATAATAAATTTGACCTAATGACCCCTGCCCCGCATGAACATGGGCGGAGACAGATCTCCAAATTTGGTTTAAGTCCACCAAATGGTTTGGGAGGAGAAAGCATGATGCACGGCTTGACCAAATAAAGGGGTAAATCACATTTTTTCACACAAAATATGAGATCTCATTTGGAACAAGATGGCGCACATGTTGAATTTTCCATCCAGACCAATCCAATAAGGTCATAAATAAGTTAACATGTTGACAAAACAAAAGCGCATATGCTAGTACAATTTTGAACATGATGCAAGAAATGTTCTGTAAATGTTGAGTATTGCGAACATAATTCATGAATACAGTTTCTCAGTCAATCATATGATGTCATAATCAACTATGTGACAGGTACGCTGATGTCATAATCAATTACATCATGAATGACTCGATTTAGTCTGTCTTAAACGCATAATAGTATGTTGCGTTGTATGAATTGTATGTCTTTACCATTTACATGCAATAAACCTTCTGTTGAATATTTTGAAACGAATTTGCCTAGGTGCTCTTGTCAAGAAAATGTTTTGCTTATTAAAGGTTCATTTGCCAGTCAAGAAGACTAGTTTTGTAAACATACCACGGGAATGATGATCAGCGAGTCAGGCATTCATTCTACTGTGTGTAGCAGTAAATTTTCAAAAATAGTCTTATCTTTGACCTGTAAATGGACATTCAATAAGCAAATATTATGTTCTTCTTGACCAAATCAGACCATTAACGATTATTGGCCAAGACGGACATAAGCAGCATTTGCATTGGTCTTGAGAAATGACCATTTGCAGATCAAGTTAACACCATTAAAAAAAATTATCAATGCAATGAGCTGCTTGACAACAGAACCAGTCATTAGTGGTAAATTTTCAAAAATAATCTCTTGGCCCGTTGTAAAAAACATTCAATAAGCAAACCTGTCAATTTTCTTAGCTAATCTTAACAACTAAATTGCTAAACCTGATGTATACAGACTTAATAGTATCTTTCTAGGGATAAGTTACTTGTTTCGGCGTGTCGGAGTCATCTATTCTTTTGCCATCAAAGAGAAACCGTAATGTATTTAGTGCTACTCCCTGTAACAAAAAGCATACATTTTAAATTTAATTAAGTTCAATCTACCCTCTCCGTTACGATCGGTATCTAAAGCATTGTAAAAAGACAGCAACAGAACACTGACGGTCGTTTAACCCATTATCCACCTGTGCAGTGGTCTTGAGAAATGTTCATCTGCAGGGCAAGAGTGGACTATTTTTTTTAATTTATCACGCGAATGACTGGCTCAGTAACCGAGCCAGTCATTCCAGTGGCAAATCTTTAAAAAAAATAGTCTTCCCTTGCCCTGCAAATGTCCATTTAATTTTACAAATATCTTGATTTTCTTGAACAAATTGTTAGCTGCCATCACAATCAGAATGATGTAGGTCAGTCTGATACAATGGACCTTTCCATTTTTAGCCATGCCCCTCCAATCTCTAGATAGGCTTCACCCACACTTCGCTGTGTTGGGATTGATCGATCCCCGAATTCCCTAACCAACAATTTCCTGAAAGCTCTACAGGAAAGCTGTTGAATATTTTGTAACTAATTTGACTGGGTGCTGTTGCTGCCTACGGCAGCAACAGCACCCAGTCAAATTAGTTTCAAAATATTCAACAGAATATTTATTAATAGTAGATATATAATTCATACAACAACGCATCATCTGTCTTCAAATATGCGTTCGTGACGTGCTTACAGAGCTCTAGATAAGCATGGTTTTTGCGTTTTCACCCAATAAAAATAGCCAATCACCCAATTAATTTTTAACATCATGAGTACCGAAATAGCTAATCACCCAATTACTTTCAGTTCTGTTGCTAATAATGTATAATAACCTAACTATGAAAACCCAATAAAATCTTTTAAAAACCCAATTTACAAAATTTCTAAGAGTGAATCACACAATTACTGAAAAGCTTATCTAGAGCTCTGCATACTTATCTACGTCATTTATTATATTGATGTCATTCTACACGTCACATAGTTGATTATGACGTCATATGATGGGTGGAAACTCTGGAAAGGTGAATTGTGGTGGTTGTCCTGTCCAGCATGCTAAGTGTCTGAATTGCATGTCTTCGATTAATCTACAATTTAATAAACATTCAGTTGAATATTTTGAGACCAATTTGCCCGGCAGCTGTTTCTGCCAAAGACAGTAGCATCTCCAGTCAAATTAGGTTTAAAATATTCAACAGCTTACGTCCATACATGTAGTTAACTTGAAATATAGATTCTGGGAACTCGTTTTAAATCGATTTCAAAATATGTACAACGTGGTTGAAGCTTAGCTACATGTAGGAATGTGCATGACATAACTAGAAATGAATGACACACACGCGCACACACATGTTCATGCACTTACGCACACACGCATACATGCACACACACACACGCATAATCACACAACGCACACACACTCTGAGTTAAAGTTCAACTGGAATACCGGGTACATATAACCCGACCCTGAACATGCTGGAACAATGTCCAGTGAGTATTCCTACAATTGAGCTCAAATCAAGAAGTGATACCACTGCTCAGAATTTTTCTTATGAGTGCTGAAAAGCAAACATATATAAAATTTTACAGACATACCAATGCTCATGTTCATTGCAGACCAAGGGAAAGGGAATTACGATTCGCTGTGGTGTTAGCCAGGGTGTGTGTACACCTTTCTCTATTTGAAATTCCATGACTATTCATGACCAAAATTAACGAGTGATTTCCAAGATTAACTAAGATGTAGGAGATTTGTCTTTATGACATAGCTACATAAATTACGATCCATGTTATTCTGCAAATGTCTGAATATTGCATCTTGCAACGCTAGCCCAGCTAAAAACAAATTGTTTTGATACATAAGTCGTTGCCATAATTTTTTTGCATAAATGTGATGGTGGCAATTTATACCAACATACATCTATATTCCATTATTTTTCACGATTACCATTTTCCATGACCTTTCCATGACCTATGATAATAAACACTGATTTTCTCTTATCCAGTAAATGCACATTTAAAACGAAATTCTCAATTTCCTTGATTAACCCTTTAACTCTCATATTAGCCAAAAATGGCTTCGGCAGTGGTCTTAAGAAATGTCCATTTGCAGACCAAGACTATTTTTGAAAATTTAACAATGGAATGGCTGGCTCGATAACTGAGCCAGTCATTCCAGTGGTAAATTTTCAAAAATAGTCTTCTCTTGGTCTGCAAATGGACATTTTCTATGAGAAAATTGAAATTTTCTTTAATGAATTTGAGTGATAAAGGGCTAATCATGAATGCTAGTGTAACTAGTAAGCAATGTTTAAACTTACTTGTCGGTCGCAATATGATTTCTTCAATTTACCCATCTGTGTTGTCATTTTCACTTTGAAATGGATTTCTGTATTGTCCTGCAGAATACATGTAAATACTTGTATTATAATTTAAACAAGGACGAATTTGTCCAATACCCGCAAGGTTGATAATTTTTTCAGTTGGGCCGCCGTAAAGTAGTGTCTATTTTGGAAACATTGTTGCTGAAAGCTGCTGGGTTTACTAATTTAGACACCAAATTTGGTAGATCTGCTCGGAACCCCACAGGCATACTTTTCTCCAGATTTCTCCTGTAAAACCAGAGATATTCAAAGATGTCGTAAGAACCACAATAAAAACAACAACAGATGAATGCCATGAGGGCATGCTAAATATTAAAACAGAATGTCATCATTGAACTTAGGCTGACCGCATTGTCATATAAATCGGTACACATACTTGCATTATTATAAAATATTCTATGAAGATGCTATTTATCAAGATTCAAAGTGACCATCATTCTGAAATTGCATTTGCATTACACAATGATACATGTATGAGATAAAAATCATCAAATGATGGATTTGTAAATATTCAAGGCGCTGACATTTTTTCTAAGCATGAAAAATTAGCATGCTCACGAGGGCACCTGACTGTTGTGATCCACATGCCATCAGTGATTTTCAATTGCATTTCCATCATGGCACTCATTAAGCTACAGCACTGATATACCCTTGCGTCTAGCGACACGGGTAAAAAAAATGAAATTTCAGGACAAAGGACCATTAAATAATATTACACATTCTGTTGAATATTTTGAAACTAATTTGACCGGGAGCTGTTGCTGCCATTTGAAAAAAATATTCAACGGCTTACCTGTATAGTTACCTTGGAATTTAAATTCTGGGATCTGAGGTTTCCAAGTTTTAAACTGATTCTAACACATGTAAAAAGTAGACGGAGCTTAGCCAGCAGGCGTAGATAGAAATATCCATATAACACAATTTAAAATTAAAATGAACACGAACCTGTCCTAGCACCTTTAAGCGTATATAGTCTCCCTCAGTCCCGCCACCACTTTCCTTCTCCTTTTCCTGAAAATACACATGTACACATGCAAGGAATTTTAATTAACTAATTAAAAGCTTTTATACAATGTATACATGTACTATATTTCGCATATTTGAAGCCTAGGCTTCTATTAGAACAAGGTGTTCACTGTTCAATTTCCAAATCAACATCTCTGAGAAAGGGGGTGGGCTTAGATTAGGTACCTTAGTTTTCAAGAAAGTTGAAATTCATTCTCTAAAAAAGTTAAACCGATACAACGCAAATTGAACTCAATTTCCTGGTACAAATTCTCACCACCTTACGACTATGTTTAATGTATACCTCAAAACAATCACCGCGGAAGTGAAATTATTACATTGAAGTGCCTAAATATTGCTTATCTTTAATACAGATAATTTATTACATCAAAATAAATCCAGAATATGACATAAAATGTTCTTGCGAAAAAACATATATCACGTGATTCGCCTCCAATCGCAAAAGAAGTTTAATTAGAGTGAGTATTCGGATATAAATATCCTAGACTCGGAACTCGGAAATTGCTATATATTATCATTGCGCGATGGTAACCGAGTATTGCACTTTAGGTCAGATCTGAATAATGCTTTGATAACAAAATCCTGTTAGCGTATCAGATCTCGCAAGAAACATGGCGCCTTCACTCACAAAGGAGCATGTGGCTCGCCAACATAAGAAGCGGTCTTGAGCAAGCTTCCAACCCACCATAATTCTCAAATTTATTCAAGAAAATTTAAATTTTCTCATAGAAAATGTATAATTGCGAACAGTCTAGAGATGATTATTTTTTAAACGTTACCACTGGAATGACAGGGTAATCAACCGACCCTGTCATTCTAGTGGTAAATTTTCAAAAATAGTCTTCTCATGAGACTATTTTTGAAATTTTACCACTAGAATGGCTGGCTCGGTTAACAACTTATGTGGTTGAGGGTTGCAACCACAAATCCACCCCCACACAAACAAAGAAAACCCCGATATTCATGTCTTACCTGGTCGTGCACACACACACAAGCACGCACACACCTTTTATCCCTCAAATTTTTTTTTTTATTTTCTCAGACTATTTTTTTTAATTTACCACTGGAATGACTGGCTCAGTCATTCCAGTAGTTAATTTTCAAAACTACGTCTTCTTGTTCACACGCACATGCATAGATTCAATACCAGGCCATGAAATAATTTGAAAATTTTCTGTCAGACTCAGCTAGCTGCCCATGTGGATACATACACTAATGAATCCACAAATCACTATCTCCTCCACTGCCCTCTTTTTAACAACCAAAGAGTCTCTCCAAAATCAGCTCGTCCTAAAGAATATCTCTCTTGCCACACTGACAGCTAATCAACTTCTATACGCCATTAACAATGTCGACTTGGAAAAGAATATTACAATATGTAACGCCGTATGCCAATATATAGTCAATACCAATCGCTTTAAGTAACTTCCTATTTGTTAAATTCGCAACTATAAGAGCGAAATGCAAACAGCCCAACATATACAAGCATGGTGAACGCAGCATTAAGAGCTCCTCACCTTACCTTTCTCACTCTTGTCAAATTCTTAGTTTATACCCTGTTTCTCATATTCTCCACTCCTCTCTTTTTGTCTCTCTGTCCCTAACTCTCCACCACCCCACACACATACACACTCCATCCCAACCTCTCTCTCTCCCTCCCTCTCTACTTCCCTCCCTCCCTCTTTCTCTTTCTCATTATGCACACACGTACGCCAATACATACGCACACAAGCACATATTCACGTACACATACGTAAGCGTGCGAACTACCTAGACAATTGTAATCAGTGGTTCATATAAATTATCATTTAACTAGTTATACATACGTTACTATTTAATTATGTTTTATTATACCCCATCTTGATGTATTTATTAATGTATTGTATTTGTATGTATGGGAGACACGTGTATAAGACTTATGTCTTACTGTGCTCCCATTGAACAAAATAAAATTATGTTTAAACCAAATAATTTGCCCAAAAGATATCTTTCACACAGTACTACATGTACGTCTTGCCTGATAAGGTATCCGGTGATATTCAATCTTTATTCCCAAGTATGGATACACAATGTATCATTTATACTTTGCCACAATGGTATGTCATCAGAAAATTTGCATTCTCCCCTGATCACTGTAGTGACAAATACTTAAAAGAAATTTACCTCAATCTGCAAACAAAATTACTAAACCGTTTCTGAGAATTTGTGTTACAATCAATGTCCACACAGACACACACCGGCTGGATGGCATAATCGCTACCGTTCTTCGAAAAATGTGGGGATAAAACCTCCTAAAGCTATTTAATCCCGGACAAGAACTTTCTATGGTATTTAGTGAATTATGAAAAGTAGGTTATACTGACCTTGAGTTTTTCTACAATTACTGTAAATAAAAAACCTCTTGAAACTAAGCTTGTGCGATTACTGCTATTATTGAATTTGGGAGATTTTGGAACCATCGATCTGCCTCTTTTGAAATAACTCTAACTTGTAGATGTTCTTGTTCTCCAGTTTAGAGATCTCCGATCCTACACCAGTCTTGGGTTAATGTAGGACCATCTATAAAAAAGATTTGGTTTCCTGCAAACTGTGAGGGAAAAAAAAGACCAGTGGGGACGAAATTTATTTATTTTTCAATTATTAATTTATTTTAAAACGGTCATAAATTTGTTTTCCCCGATATTTGACTAAATGTCCATTAAATATGGTTGTAATTGTCAAATTTGTCATGTTTTTCATGTCACAATTAGCAAAAGGGATTCACATTGCATACAAATGGCATTAAAAACATTGTAATTTGTATAGTTCTACAAACGTATGCACGTTTTAACATTTATGCTGGGTAGGAAAAAAAATTATTTTATTCCCGGCCGGGTGAAAAAAAAGAAAGATTTCACCCGGGAGGTTTACAGGAAACGAAACTATTTTTTATTTTGGCCTAGGTCTTCCACAGAGATTGAATAGTGGCTGGGTTAAAACCATTCCTTCCATGGCAACCAGCGCCCATAAGTTGGTAGAGGCCTGTTGCAGATGTGACCATATCCGCTACTCTGTTGTTGTTTATATTTGAGGCAGGACCTTGGGTGATACCGAGGTGTACCTCCTTATCTTTTGTCCTGACAGGCTGTGAGTTTATTTTCAACATAATGTCTTGGCAGAGCCCACTTTTGGAGTTGTCATACATTATTGCTGCAGACTTATTTCCGTTGATCTTAATGTGATATTAATTGCTCTCCTGCGTTTGGAGGCGAGAGGTAGTGCTTTCACAAATGTGATAACTAAATGAGATGCTATACACGCTTTAACCAGAAAGGTGAACTATACGAGATGTTTCTAAAGGCTACCTATTATTAATAAAATATATAAATTATGTGATATTGCTCGCTCTCCTGATTTTGCAGGCGAGAGGTGGTGTGTTCACAAATGTGATAGCTAAATGAGACAGTATCAGGCATGGGCTTTTGAAAGGGCTTAAGCACAAGCACTTGCATTTAAAAAAGGGCTTAAGCACAAGCCCTCCCTATTTTCAAAGGGCTTAAGCACAAGCACAAGCCCTTTCCAAAGGGATTAAGCACAAGCCCGTAAGCACTTTTGAGGAAATTACATAGCCAATTGATAATTCTGTTTAAGGGTTGGTAAAAACTTTTTAAATACATGTAATATGTAGAGAATAAGCAAAATGATTATCATATCAGTTTATTAATTTTGAGAATAGTGCTGTTGAAACATCTCTCCACAACATCTTGTAGTATTATTAGAATAAACAGCAATTAGCAAGGATTTAACATGTAACAGGTAAAGAAACAAAGCTACTTCAGCTAGGTGTACATTCACGAGATCCAAGTCTTATCCATTTGCCCTTTGAGATTTTCAAGTCAAATATACAAATCCATCGAGAAGCTGTGTATGTTGAAATTAACTTGCCTGAAATATGTTGCTGACATAGATCAACAGCTCCCAATGAAGTTAGTTTCAAAATGTTCAACAAAATACACCATACATCATAACCTATTTCTCATATCTGTTCTGTAAGGTTTAAACTTGTACTGGTAAAGCCTACCAAAATGGCCTCTGCTGTGGACTTGAGAAATGTCCAATTGTAGACAAATTTAAGGTTAATTCTTAAATTTTACTACTGGAATGACTGGATCTAGTTTCGATTCTAGTTGTAATTCTCAAAAATTGCCATCTCTTGATCTGCATATATTAGCCTTTTCTGACCTTATTTTACCATTAAATAGTTAATTATTTCCTTGAAAAACATCTTATTTTCAAGGTTGCCATACGTGGAAAGTTGCAGAATATTTCTAAAATAATTTGCGGTTGTTCCACTATAACGTCACAGCTCCTTGGAATTCAAGGGAGATAATTCATGACGAGATATTCCAAAGCTATGTACTTTATCGGCAATAAATATAAACATATGCCATGTATTAGCAAATTGATAACAGCTATATGATTTGGAAGGACTGGATAAATTATAATGTCTTAAATACACTCTCCATATATGACCTTTAAGGGAAAACAGGAAAAGGGACAAAGCCACTTAAGCTAGGTGTACATTCACGAGTTCCAAGTCTTGTCCATTTAACCCCTGAGATTTTCAAATATAATATACAAATCCATCGAGAAGCTGTGTATGTTGAAATTAACTTGCCTGAAATATGTTGTTGACATAGATCAACTGCTCCCAAAGAAGTTAGTTTCAAGATGTTCAACAAAATATTCCATAGATCATAAAATATTTCTCATATCTGTTCTGTAAGGTTTAAACTTGTACTGGTAAAGCCTACCAAAATGGCCTCTGCAGTTGAGAAATGTCCATTGTAGAGAAATTTAAGGTTAATTCTTAAAGTTTACTACTGGAATGACTGAATTGATTCTAGTTGTAATTCTCAAAAATTGTCTTCTCTTGGGCTGCATACATGTATATCGGCATTTTCTGACCATATTTTACCATTAAATGGTTAATTATTTCCTTGAAAAATATCTTACTTTCAAGGCAGCCATACAGGCAAAGTTACAGAATATTTAAAAAATAATTTGATATGTAGCCATTGCTGATGACAGCAACATCTGCTGCACTAATAATTTCAAAATTTTTGACAATATAATTTACATTGTAAACAAGTTATTTTATCAGGTCTTATCTAGTGGCAGAGATAGATCAAAAGATGGGCATTGTGAGGAATGGTGGGAGTCTACATTAAAAGAACTTTCCTATTCAGTACCATTACCAACATTTGCGTAATTACATGCCAAACATTGGGATATATCCTGTGAGAGGAAGGGTAGCAGGGAGGTGTGAAATTCATTCTATTGTATTGACCAGATAAGCAGAGCAGCTAGAATGGTCAGTTAACACCACCAATCATTTAGTCTATATTATTTTGAATTTTCAGAATGTTGATTTCAATGTTCCTAAATCTTGACCCTGTAGAACATTTTGAAAGGAAATTGACCGAAACAGATGTAACTTGCTTTCAAGCAATTCAGAGATGTCTGTATTTATCATTTTAAGCAGTTTTTTTAGTTATAACGTGCAACAACTATTTAAGTAAAGTGGATACGGAGTAAAATAGGTTAATGTTTTGCAGCTCTACAGGCATGACAGGCCAGATAAAACATATTATATATGATGTACAAAATATCATGCTGAGCATTTTGTTCATAATTTTGTTAAGGCAGCAACAGCTTAATCTAGTCAAATTAGTTTCCAAATATTTAACAGGGTTTGTGGTCATTCTCTTAAAATAATGACTACATGTAACTAGGCCATTTCATTATGATTTCACCAAAAAAATGTTTTAGGTAGGCTTTGAAAGCTGCTAAGTGTTATCTAATGAGTTGTCTAAACATATTGTTGCCTTACTTTATCAAATTATTGTCAAAATAAGCAGCAAAGGTTTATTTGTAATATGTAGCAACAGCATACATGTGTATGTGTAGAGTGGTAAAGAGCAATGATTTGATAACTATAAGTATTGATCCAAGGTGAAAATTCAAAAAGGGCTTGAAAAAGGGCTTAAAGCACATTTGCAAGCCCTTTGAAAAAGGGCTTATAAGCCCTGCCAAGCCCTAAGCCCAAAGGGCTTCGCCCAATGCCTGGATATACGCTTTAGCCAGCAAGGTGAACTATCCGAGATATTTCTGAAGGCTGACTATTATTAGTCAACAGGTACTCGGTAAATTTATGCGGATCTGATCTAAACATTAGATATCTATGGATCTAAAGTACATTCCTAACATCACATGATTTGTACATTTTCACAAAGAAATGCCAATTTAAAAAATTAATTTTGATGTAATAAACGATGATTATAACAGCGTATGCAATATTTAGGTTGTCCAGTATAATAATTTCACTCCCGCAATGATGGACAGGGTATAGATTAAGCCAAGGTGTAAGGCATCAAAAATTTACACCAGGAAATCTTCGTGTTATTAACGATCATTCTTTAAGCATCTTGGCGACTGGATTTAAAGTTTTTGTTGAAATTTACCAATTAGAAGTCACATTCAGTTAAAACTGATATGAAAACTCATAGCGAAGCCGACATAAGCCAAACCGTGCAGTCCAACTCAACCCAGGACCAATTCGTCCTGTGAATTCATACACCATAAAATAGGCTATACGCTATCTCGAAATATCTCGATTTTCCCACCACGATATATCGCGATACCTCCTAGGACAATATCAAGCAAGCCTAGCCTGTGTATCAGCAAAACATGCTATGTAGCGATTTCAATTTAATATTGGTAGATAGGTCTCTGCTTTCCACATCCGCATTTTGTGGTAGCATGAAGAGACAATAGTGTAGAGGAGATTCGGATAGCAACAAACACAGAAAATGAAAACAACAGCAATAAGACTGACCACGGCCTCCACAGCATGCAAACAAAAGCAGGGTGTAACCATGAGTGGAGGCGGCACACCGCAGCTGGCGTGGGGAACACCCATTTGTACCACAGCATTTCTACAAATCACGGTTAACCATTGCCACTCCGATGTCAACATTTTAAATTTTCATATTAAATTAAAAGATGATCCGGTGTTCATTTTTCGGCAAATTTGGTGGAGGATATTGCTGTCTTAGACATCAACATCATCAACCAAACTGTTGAGAAGTGTACACCGGTTTCTTTGTTATTTACACAGCAAACGATAGAATATTGACATCAGGGTGGTAAGGGTTAAACTCTTTTAAATCTAACGATTTCGAGGCGACTTAATTAATCAACAACAGTCAAATCCTTCAGACAAACTAGATAGAGGCAATAACAAGCCATTGTTATGGCTTATGTGGCTTATGCCTCGTAAAATGATGATTTTCTCAAAGTCTCAAAGACCATTTGACTGCATTCTTATTTCATCAGAATTTTGGCAGAAATTTTGGCAGATGACTAGGAATCAAAATGTGTATTCAAACATGAGCCATATGTCACTTGAGGAACTCAATAAAATCTGATCGACAGAATTCGAGAGCGATGAAATTATAGTACTCTACTACGCCGGTTTCGTCGTGAAAGGGTTAAAAAGAATTTGACAGACCAACCTACCAACTGACAGACGGAAACAAAAGATGAGTATATTCTATACTAAATAAACTAATTTTATTGATTTATTTAGTGTGCATTTGCGTGCTATAATTTCTCGCTGCTAGGTATGGTTGGAAAAATCTTAAATGATATATTACTGATCCGTCCGTCCATTCATCGATCCAGCCGTTCGTCTGTCCATCTCATTTCCGATAAAGCTGCCTAAATTGCAACTATAAATGGGAGTGGCTCACTTGTTTCAAAGTCTTTTGGGACAGTTGATGCGGTGCGTAAAGGACTTACTACATTCAGCTTAATTGTTTTCAAAATGTATGGATAATCATGTTTGAGTTAATAATTTTTCTGATCAAATTCAGGGATTCTATGAATTTTACGTATAATTTGAATAACGTCCTTCGCCGTCTTCTTGTGGCACCTAATTAGAAAAAGTAATGGCTTAATTAGCGCGGATTTCATCAAAGCGTGAGTGTGTGCTAACACATGTGCGCGTCTGCGCATGCACATGATAATTACTCAACGATTTACATACAATAATTCTAGGCCTACTCCGATCTTGATAAAAATGCAATGTGTGATGGATGGATGAATGGATGGATGAAAACTGACGTATGGGATGCATAGAACAAACACGAGTTATTAATTAAAAACTGTTATGGAAATAAAAGAAACAATATCATGCAGATTGCATCAAATGAATGATTAAACGTGTTGATGGATGGTGGGTGGATAGTAGGGCTGCACGGTTTGGCTTACAACCATATCGGTTTCGATATGACTTTTCATATCGGTTTTAACCGAATATCGGTTTTATGGACATGAAACAAAAAATTTAAATGATAAAAATTAGCACGAAAACAGAACGGATTTTCACGCCCCGATACATTCGTAACGTTTTACGCCTTTAAAGCTTAATATACCTTATAATACCCATCATCGCGGGAGTGAAATTATTAATTAGACCGCCTAAATATTACGCACAGTTAAATAAACATCGTTTATTTTGTCAAAATTAATCATAAATCAGCAAAACAGGTTGCGAAAAGACGTAAATCACGAGATTATAATTAATTATGATGTAATTATCTCCCTTTCTTCTTTCATTTCCAATTCGGCCCGAGGACGAAATCATGCCTTGAAGAAAATATTAACTGTAATATTGCGATCGCGAATTTCATAAGTTAATATGATATTGTGTATAGAAGATAACGTTTTAAAAACGGTTTGAGTAATAATTTTATTTAAAATTATATCCTAATCAGCAAAATGTATTCAGCATTATATTTATTGGCGAGATTTTGATGCATTCGGGCGATTTAGTGTTGGGACGACTTTGCATTATGTTAATTAGCCGGTGACGTAAATAAAATGGATGCCGTTGTTTAGAAATGTTTTCCCCGATACAAATTTTAATGACAAATTCCCACATTAGTATTGTGTTTTATATTGCAAATTTATCTGAGACTACCAGAGAAAAGACGAGTGGATATTTATTTAATTAATTCGCTGCTTGATTTCTCTCGGCGTACAACGAGTTACATGGAGTTACACAATATGCGCAATTGGGGGCCACAATTATTAGTTGCCCCGAACATAGCTTAATGGAAAGTATGGCCATTATTATTCATTACGATTTTCATGCTCGTTAGTATCTTTTATTTTTAACAATCCTGATATGAAAAAGCGAAAATATGTTCATATTCGGTTTTTCGATATTTATTTTTTATAATCGGTTATGAAACCGTCAGTGCAGGATATCGGTTTTAAATATGGTATCGGTATATCGCGCAGCCCTAGTGGATAGATGGATGGATGGATGAAATGGCAGATAAGATGGGTGTGGTGGATGGATGGACGGACGGATGGGCTCGTGGACTGACGGACGGACTGGATGGATGACCCTGCCAATGTATAAACATGTTCGGGAAAACTTACTCAGGCACCGGGATGAGTGACATTTTGGCGGCATAATCCTACAATGTTAGGCTATACCTATCATTTAATTACAAATGATTTCAGAAGCCAAACATCATTAACATTTGATTTCCAATCATGATCAAACAACTGAATGCGGTCAGTTCGTTTTTCTTTGAAAATTGCCGACACCAATATCCTATATAATAATCGACTTCCAGTTGAACAATCCATAACGCCTTACTTTCATATCGCTTCTCATCATTTAAATAAATTACGTCGGTTAAGATAGCCTATAGTACACATTTTTGGGATAAAGGGGGGGGTGCGTGTGTGTGAAATGACCCGGATTCGTATTAAATGTATTGAATTAATACGGCCAAGCACAGTTAGTCATCATAGAATTTGTTCAAGCGACCACATACATTACAAAAGTTGAAATTTTTGCAAATTACAATCCTATTCCCGTCAAACATTCATTATATTTAGATATCAGTTTCTCTGAATCACCTATCTCCTTATTATCTCCTTATTAACTTATAATGCACATGTCTATAACGACCTAGGGCAAACGGGAATAGGGGGCGAAACAACCTGGGGCGAACAGGAAAGGATGCGAAACGGTATGGGTGCGAATGGGATAGGGGGAGAAATGACCCAGATTCCTCTACTACACACATCTGTCATTCTGTGTGAATATGCACCTTTAAATGAAAATTCAATAGTGCATAAGACCTTCTACGGTTAATTAGTTATGTCACATGGTTTGGATTCGTGTTTTGTGTAAATAGCAATGTTAATTGTTGTGAGCCGTGCATCCAAGACGTGGGAGAAATTAGCCAAAAACAGATGTGTTCGAAAACTGGTAACACGGTGAAAAATGATGATTTATGTCAAAGGAATGGACACCATGATTTTAGTTTTTATCTCACACATTCATAACAACATTATGTTAGAGTTACATGGATATACATATTAGATTATACCTGTTCTGACATTTCTTTTTCACTTTTTAGGTTTTGTTTCCTTGAGAAATTCTTCTTGCCTTGTCATCTGTAGTAGTTCCCGTCTTTCAGACTGTTGGAATTCTCAGACGATTGAACCTCATGACGGAATAGATTTCTATCCTGGAGTATTTTACCGACTCTGGAGCTACTGAATATGAATCTCTGACAAAATCTCATTGGACAAAATCCCACCTGGACATAATTCCACCCGGACATAGTTCCACCCGGACATAATCCGACTGGACTAAATCCCACCCGAGTATAACCCCACCAGGCATAATCTCACCCGGACAAAATCCCACCAGGCAAAATACCACCTGGACAAAATCTCACAGGACATAATCCCACCATGACAAAATTCCACGGGACAAAATCTCACCCATACATAATACCAATTTGTAAAATCATTACCATTGAAGCATTATGAGAAAAAAAGGTCAGACCATATATGGATAACCCGTTTTCAAGAACAGTCAATGTTGTACGAATCACTTCAAAGGCGGTAGTAGTAGTAGTAGTAGTAGTAGTAGTAGTAGTAGTAGTAGTAGTAGTAGTAGTAGTAGTAATAGTAGTAGTAGTAGTAGTAGTAGTAGTAGTAGTAGTAGTAGTAGTAGTAGTAGTAGTAGTAGTAGTAGTAGTAGTAGTACGTAATAGTAGTAGTAGTAGTAGTAGTAGTAGTAGTAGTAGTAGTAGTAGTAGTAGTAGTAATAGTAGTGGTAGTAGTAGTAGTAGTAGTAGTAGTAGTAGTAGTAGTAGTAGTAGTAGTAGCAGTAGTAGAAGTAGTAGTAGTAGTAGTGGTAGTAGTAGTAGTAGTAGTAGTAGTAGTAGTAGTAGTAGTAGTAGTAGTAGTAGTAGTACGTAGTAGTAGTAGTAGTAGTAGTAGTAGTAGTAGTAGTAGTAGTAGTAGAAGTAGTAGTAGTAGTAGTAGTAGTAGTAGTAGTAGTAGTAGTAGTAGTAGTAGTAGTAGTAGTAGTAGTAGTAGTAGTAGTAGCTAATTGTACCATAGCTGTAGCAACAGAGGCAGAACAGCATTGTGCATAATTTGTTTGCTTAAAAGGGTGGTTAAAGAGTTGGGTGAAATAGAGCAATGTTCTATTTTTCCAGCCCAGCAATGTTTTTTGTTGGTACTAACATGGTTGTACTACGTTCACGCAATGCAACCACTCTCATCTTGTACTTGAATACAATCTTGACCGCCTTTCAAGGAGAACCGCATTGTGCATGATTAATAAAATTTTCCTAGCTTATAAACGAGCCTTCACTACATGTATACCTGGATATATTAGTAGATAATTTAACGTTCTGTACTTTGGCCTGTTTTAACCAGGCATGTTTAAATCTTAAGTCACACTCTATCAATATATATGGATATCCAGCCAAGAATAAATAACGCACCTAAAATAGCACATTTCCCGAGACCTTACATATTTAGTAAAAATTTATGGACTTGTAATTAACTTATTTTATTTATGTTGCACATTAAGCACATGATTATTTAGTTATTTACTCCATTTTTCTTAGCTAATTGGTATACATGCAGATATCAGAATGAGACTTCACTATGGGTTATGTAGGTTACAAAATGCAAATGTAGAAACATTATGGTCATATACATGCATCAAGTAGTGGCTCTGTGTGAAGTGTGTCCGTAATATAAATTTAATCCATATAATCTGTAGAATGCAGGGCTTACTGTTTCCAATAAATTATATGTCATATAACTATTAAATCTTTAATAGCTGATGCCCTAAAATTGCGTTATTCTTAAGTTTTAATAAGGGCCAAGTGCAAGTAGATTATTAAAGTTGTGAAATCATCAGATCTGTACAACGTTACTGCCAGGCTTTAATTTAACCTGGGAGGTGTTAGTGCAATATGATCTCTAACTATACAGTTTTAGCATGATGAACATCCATACATTAACTATACCGTGTTAGTATGCTGACGTTAGAAACACAAAAGAGATAATATCAGAATAGGTACTGTGTATAAGTCAGACACTATAGTAACATGCTAGTAGACATATCTAGTGGTACATTCTATTTATATTATCATGGCTATTAGTATTTTTGGATAGCTCTATACCTATGTTTATGGGAAAAGTATATTCAGTGTGTCAAGATGGGTACTAAAAATAACTGTATGATTATTTGTGTATGATATTTGAAAACTTAGCGAATGGGGTTTCTTCAAACTCTTTTTTAATAGTTGTCTGTATTATGAAAAAAGCTTATAGTTGTGTTTATTGACATTTACTGATAGCTAATTTAGCAAAAACCAGTTAAGAATTTTCTCCATTTCCTATTTGCCTTTTCACATAATGTAAAATGTCTTCGTCACAACAGAATGCATTGGTGTCATCAGCAAATAATATTAGTGGCATGTGTTTGCAAGTAGTGGGTAAGTCATTCATGTACAACAGAAACAGCAGAGGGCCAAGAATGGAGCACAGAGGAACACCGCAGATTACTCTCCTATTTTCGGAGCATGTTGTATTGAATTGCCCACATTGTGTCACTTAAGTAGCTTTGAAACCAGATGAGCGAACTTCACCTGATTCCATAATAGGCAAGTTATTCTAGCAGAATTTTGTGGCTGATTGTGTCAAAGACTTTAGAAACGTCCAAAAAATACCTTCAATAATTTTTTCTGTCATTTCTATTAATGCTAGCATAGTTGAATGTTTATCACGGAAACTGTATTGTGATTTATACAGGTTTGACTTTTGTCTAGGTAAAGGTTTATGAACTTAATGGTAGTAGTGTGTAGCCAGTATATTTCAGTCAGTTATATAGTACATTTCCCAGCATTGTGTGTAGATTAGAGTTTTAATGGAGTTCTAGTTTAAGTACATCACGTCACGATGAGCCGAGAATCAGAAGCTTTTTAAACGATTCAACGAAAATTTAAAATCAGAAGCATTTTTATTTCATATTTACAACAAATATTATCATTTAGTTACATTTATAACTGTGATCATATGTAGTTGTTCAAGAATTTTGCCTAAAAGTGTGTTTGTGAAACCAGTTTTCGAAAATTGTTATTTAGTATCTCGCTGGTTGCTAAGTAACAGCGACCAACACATTGTACAAATCCTGTTCTGTAGTGTATTTTCACCCCCACGTGCACACTGCCTGTCAATAACTCACTTTAA
Source organism: Chaetoderma sp. LZ-2023a (assembly GCA_034401795.1). NCBI lineage: Eukaryota > Metazoa > Mollusca > Caudofoveata > Chaetodermatida > Chaetodermatidae > Chaetoderma > Chaetoderma sp. LZ-2023a. Next base: position 45,161,217 of record CM067365.1, read on the forward strand.
GAGGAAAGTGATTTGTTGGAACTAGGCCTGTTCGGCTAATCAATATTTCATCGACTTCTTCCTGCCGATTATATAATCGAGTGTAAAATAAAATAATCGAAAAATGGAAAAAATCGATTTAATCGAGCAAAAATCGATTATTTGTTTTAATCAGGCATAATTTAGTGTGTGGTTTTGTAATACTGCTAATGCATCGGCAGTTTGATTGTTCTAGCAAGGTAGTTGTATAAACATCTATTCCTGACATTCAAGCCTGCGTCATTTAATACAGTCCTCTACTTGGCGCATAATCCAGGCACCCAAATGTTTATATAAGTAATTGCTTGCTACACTGGTGGTCGGAAACATTTGATTGCTACTGTTTATGGAACAACATCCACCTCTGAAGGCTATAGACTGGTGTTGGTTGCCATTTTGCGAAAAAATGAAAAAAATTAATTACTCTTTTTCATAGTAAATTCACAAAATCTCTATGCAAATTTTCACAAATTCTGCCAATTGTCTTGGAACTAGTTTGACTTAAAGCTGTTAATGCCTAAGTCAGCAACAAGTTACAGTCAAATGATTTTCAAAATATTCGAGTTTTCTAATGCTGGGGAAATAGAGAAACGTGGTAGGTAGATGGGCGCTACAAGAAAAATCTATATTATAATAAAATAAAATTACTATGGCCATTTCGTAAAAAATGCGCAAAATTGACTTACTATTTTTCGTTGTAAATGCACACATTTTCGATAACAATTTTTATCAATTCTGCTGATTGTTTTGGAACTAATTTGACTTAAAGCTGTTGCTGTCTAAGGCAGTAAGAATCAAGATATTCAGCTTTTCCAATGCCGGAGAATAGGGAAACATCGTAGTTATGCGCTACGGGCAAGCTCTATATACCACAATTAAAAGTTAATTTACTTAATGTTAAATTAAATTGGCACCTTCATCCTAGCTTGAAAATCTGGGCATATGCGCCAGTTTCTTTAAACCATATCCAATGGGAATGAGTGGACAATGGATTCCAAATTGACATAGTTGTACCGGGTGGGGCTGTTCCTCACGCTCAGCCAATCAGAGGACTGGTTCATATAGCCTGTTCTATTGAGCGCCTTTGCTGTCATTTTATAGGCCTATTTAGTTGAGTTTGTTCAGGATTGGGAGTAATGGTGTAATATTTAGACTCAAATCTATGTTAATGCTGTACAATTTAACGTGTACATGGTTGACTTGTCGAGTGAGGTTTTCACCCACATAAATAATAAAAAAGGATTTATACAGACTTCCGGTTATAATTGTTGATTTTTTTCACAAATCACTTTGAAATTGTGATTTGTATGTGTTCAAGTGTCATTTTACTGAACATAATTGGTGCGGAACCCGGGATTTAAAGTAAACTTTATCTGGGAGTCAATACTTGCAGCTCTGCGTGTGCAGTGAGTGTATAAACACAACTGTTTGTTTCATAAACTGTGACTCGTACAAAGGTTGACAGAGGTCACGTTGTCAATATGACAGACAAGGCAGTGCTACGGTCCTGAGCAGCAGCCCGTGGCTGGGTGACTCATGCCGGAAATAATTTGGCGAGCCTCTGTAAAGTTGGTGACATTTCTGTTATAGAAGCAACTGATGCATTGGACGAGTTTGATCGCAGACTCAGTACTTTGGCCAATTTTCGTGAGAGGACTCAGTGCCTCGGGCATAGGCAGCAGTACTATTGGCATCATATAAACCTGTACCCGAGGGTGGTGATCATATGTCTATAACGTTAGCTACAGCGGTTGAGGCAAAGTTGCCCAAATTAGAGCTTCCGACCTTCAGTGGGGACGTTATCACTTGGACGTCCTTTTGGGAACAATTTCAAGCAGTTGTTCATGTAAGTGAGTTGCCGGACATTGCCAAGTACTCCTATCTCTTGTCTCCTCTGGATGGTGACGCAAAGGTGGCAGAGCGGGGGTTGGCATTTACTGCTGCAAACTACAAGGCTGCATGTGACATTTTGGAAAAGCGTTTTGGGCAGCATGTACAGGAGCTGCTTACAATCAGCATACCACGACATCCCAAAGTATCTGTTCTATGGAAGATGTATGATGACATACAAGCACACATATGCAGCCTGAATGTTCTGGGCATTAATGGGAAACAGTACGGTGTTGTGCTGACACCACTTATTCTGTCTCATCTCCCTCCGGAGTTACGGATGGAGTGGGCGAGAGATGGTGAGCAGCATGAGAGTGACTTGCAGTTTCTGTTGACATTTCTCCAACGTGAGATCGAGTGCAGAGAACAATCTCAGACGTTTTCCAATGAGCATGACTCGGTAAATGAAGGTGCAGCCGTAGCGGTTGATAAGAATGTGCCTATGGCTACCACGGCAGCACTGCACTCATCATCCGAGATGGCTCATTCAACTTGTGGTCTGTGTCAGCGTCAAGGCCACATACCTGACCGATGTTACAGCATTAGCAAAGTTCCTGTGGGGAAGCGGAAAGACATACTACGTCTGTAGGGGCATGTTTCCGGTGCCTGACAACTGCTAACGGGCACTCATTTCACAATTATCAGGACAAATGTGCTAAGTGTAAGGGAAAACATCACACTTTATTATGTTTACCAAAACAAAACTCCGCCCTGTCTGGTGTTGCTAATAACTCCCCTTCTATGCAACACACACCAAACACACCCGTGTCAGATACAAGTATATTAATTGTTAATACAAATGTTTCAAACATAAATTCTGTTATGAGGATAGCTTCTCATGTTTTATTACAAGTCGCCCGTGTGTTCGTTCATGGTAAGTGTGGGGAGACTGAGGCTATTATTTTATTTGACACATGTTCTGATAAGATCTATATTTCAAAACACTTAGTAGACAATACTGCGCCAGACTCAAATCTATATTAACGCTGTACAATTTATCGTGTACTTGGTTGACTTGTCGGGTGAGGTTTTCACCCACATAAATAATAAAAAAGGCTTTATACAGACTTCCGGTTATAATTGTTGATTTTTTCACAAATCACTGTGAAATTGTGATTTGTGTGTGTGTTCAAGTGTCGTTTTACTGAACAGAGGTCATTTAAACATAACTAGGAATCAATTTACGAAATTGCGTATTCTGTTATTTTTCTAGAAAATCAAGCATTTTTTTTAGCAATTTATTTATTTATTTATTTATTTATTTTTATTATTATTATTATTATTATTATTATTATTATTATTATTATTATTATTATTTTAAAATTAAGAAAGCTATTCTCTCTCTCTCTCTCTCTCTCTCTCTCTCTCTCTCTCTCTCTCTCTCTCTCTCTCTCTAAAGGTACTGTACATAAACGCAGACGGCCTACCAAAATTACAGAGGTATTCTCATGTCTAAGCGCTCAACACCCCCATATCTTGGCATTCACAGAAGTCAACCCCAAAAATTCAACACAACAGTGTATGATATCATTCAGATAATAGATTATGTACCCTTCTACGAGGAGGAACAATATAGGGGGTGGGGGTGGGGTGGGGACTATTTTATAGATCTATAGTACTGTAGAAGCAGAACTATGTCCAGAAATGCAGAACATCTATTTTGAAGAGGCCGTCTGTTTCAGCATTTAGTTGAAGAAAGATGATAGGCTACTTCTTGGTTGTGTCAACAGAAGCCCAAACAGCTTAGATGCGAACATTATTAAGTTAAATGAAGCTGTTCTTCATGCTACTAGTATGGGTTACTCCAATTTACTTATAACAGGAGACTTCAACTATGGCAAAATAAACTAGTTAGACACGAATTCGCCTGAAGCATCTGGAGATGCAGAAGTCAGGTTTCAGGAGGCTGTTGATGATGCCCTCATATACCAACAGATCAAAGCATACACACGATTTCTGGAAGGAGACATATCAAGTTTGCTAGATGTAGTACTTACAACAGATGTCGCATTGATTGAGGAATTACATATCTACCCATCGCTAGGGAAAAGTGGCCATGTTGTCTTGCTAGTGGAATTCTGATGCTACGCAAGAACAAGAGGAACCATACCTAGATATGCATATCATAAGGCAAATATTGAATCAATGAAAGCAGAGGTAAAAGCAGTCAGGTGGACAGAAGCATTTCTTACAAAAGAATCAGATGCGTGTTGGGAAACCTTCCACACTAGTGCTGTGCGTCGGATTCGACATGTCCTAAAAATCTGATCCGACAGACTTTTTTTAATCCGAATCCGGATCTGATGGCTATCTGAAATCTGATCCGAATCCGAATCCGATTTTTTTCCCTAAATCCGATCCGAATCTGATCTGGTTTTTGTCCCTAAATCCGATCCGAATCCGATCCCAATCTGGAAATATGAATCCGATATATTACGATGACATCTATAAAGTTTGTAGGATCATGTGGTGTATTTGTATAACGGAAAGTTGGAAACGGGCTACATCTTGTGATACTGAAAGTGTTAAAAGATGAAATTGCAGAACAAAAAGCTACAATAAATTGCTAGAGAATGGTAGATTACCAGCAAAATGGAAACAAGCGAATATAACTACTATTTACAAGAAAGTGTCGTGACAAACGTGGAAATTATTGACCGATCGCTTTACCATCTGTTGTCTGCAAAATGCTGGAGTCTATACTGAGAGATGGTATACTCAGACATATGGATGCAAACAACCTATTTTCAGATAGCCATCATGGATTTAACCAATCTACTTGAAACAATTGATGATTGGTCTCAGTCTATGGATCAGAATGTGGCAGTGGATATCCTGTACTTGGACTTCAAAAAGGCATTTGATACTGTTTCTCATAGACGATTGCTAGAAAAGCTTAGAGGCTACGGGGTACAAGTTACGCTGCTTAGATGCTTGGGCTCATTTCTGGTTGGACGAAGACAAAGGGAGCTTGGAAATGGGTCATTCTCCCATTGGGAAACTATTGACAACGGAATACTGCATCTTAGGTCCACTGCTTCTTCATAAATGACCTACCTGACACAATAAATTGTGCTACAGAGATTTTTGCTGATGATACCAAGATATACAAATCCAAAAGGACACTAGAAGATAGTACACAGTTACAGACCGATATTGACAAGCTTGGTCAGTGGTCTGAAACATGCCAATTGAAGTTTCATCTTGAAAAAACCCAAAAAAATAATGCATTTAGGTAAAAACAATGTAGATCACATGCACCAACATGATAGAACATTTGACCTGGAATTAACAGAAGGTGAAACGGATCTTGGACTAATATATGTAAATCATGTATGCATAGCAACTAAAAAACCAACCGAACCCTTGGTATCATCAAACGCACTTTCCAGTACCGAGATGGGCCACTCATCTAACCTGTTCAAGACTTTTGGCTGGCCTAGCCTTGAATATGGCAATTGTGCTAAAAGAAAAAGATGTGCTAGAAAGAGTACAGCACAAGTTACATGATTAGTGGCATGACTAAAAGCCCTATCATACGGCAAAAGGCAATACCGATTAAAGTTACCAACCCTAGAATGCAGAAGAAAAGGGGGAGGTATGATCCATATGTTCAAGATTATGAACGGCATTTATCAGCTAAATATCCCCAAAATATTTAGATTGATGAAGATCTAAGAACCTGTGGTCACTGCTACACAGTAAATACTAAGCATAGGAGAATTAAAGTCAGGGCAGATTTCTTCTCAAACAGCGTGGTAAAGGATTGGAATGGTTTGCATAATAAAGCAGTCACCCAGCAAAATGTCCTGGGATTCAAAATAGAATTAGATAAAGCATAGAAAAGCGAAATTAAATTCCATGACAAGCATAACTGGTAAAATACTGTTTCCATTATGTCAGCAATCAGTATCTATGCAGATAGAAACAGAAGGCGTGTATGTGGTAGATGTAGAAATCGCCTTTGTACAGATAGTAGCATTGAACTAGCTTGGTGGGTCAGCCTTCCTGGTAGGCGGTAAACAACAGCACACGTACGGGTTGACTAGGTATCCTGGTTCTAGGCGGCACACCGGAGCTAACGACCAGGGCAATGTCACCTTGCCTGTGTCAGACATGTATTACTATTGTCTATTGTTATTGTCTTGTGTCTACACTTCCAGTAAGCATGTGTATATGTCTGACACAGGCAAGGTGACAGTGCCCTGGTCGTTAGAACTTGGCGTGGTGGATGTATATAGAGAATTCTAGATTACTTTACTAGCCGCTAATCACACCAGGCAGGCTTGGTGGTGCAGTCTTGGTTGTAGGTGGCACACCGCACCTAATAACTAGAACACCGTCACCTTGCATGTCAGACAGGTACTGTTATTTTCTTGTACATGCATTTCCAAGAAGTCTGCCTGTATGGCGACGATGTTATTGTAATCTTTCATTAAACTACAAAATAATTGTAAAAGAATGTAAATAATTAATATGACATATAAGATATTATCTGTGTAAATAATAATAACTGTAATTCTGCAATATCTGTAAATAATGCAGGATACAATTAAGATACTATAACTGAAATATTGTATAAGTAACAGTTAAGACTTGGACCAAAATATATCAATGTTTGAAATTCCCATCCCCGCCCATGTAGCTAAGCCTAATTTTGTAGACAGGACAACAGTTAAAAATATCTTACATCCATATTCAAGATATTCAAGATATTCAATATATACAGAGTTCATCAGGATTTTAGCAGTGCGCCTCTGGTGAAGTGCATAACATAGCTCTCTGAACAATTTCTCCCAGTTTTGTCTTAAGCGATGCAGCTTTTCCTCATTTGTTGATAGACCAAGTTGTTGTAAGCAGATGTAGATCTTGTTAATCGTTTGATTCTAACATGTTGGCGTTCATGACAGACAAGGAGGAAGTGCATCCTCCTTAGTCTTGCAAAGAGGACAGCCATCGGACCCCTGCTACTCCGCATCTTGCCACCGAGAAGATGGTATCTTTGTACTAGTAGCTCTGCTTTGATAGTAGCTTTATATACAGAGATCTTGTCAGTTTAGCAGATAAAGGGTGTGGCTTGCCGAACGTCATGCCACGTTTTTCCTGTTCTCAACTGTCTGTTAATTTGTACATGCTGAATTGCTTGTAACACCTAAGTGTACTTCTGATTTGAGCGGTCCAGCAACTTACCATTAAAGTTAGCAGCAGGTGGTGGGTCTTTGACTGCAATGGTAGTAGTTTTGGTGCTGCTAATGAGATAACGCTCATTCGATGCATTCAGCTGGGCTGGATTTATCTGCTGCTGCATAGCACTCGGTGTAGTTGCTACAATGGTTAAACCGTCTGCACACATGACTGCACGGCTCGGAACTATGCCAATGGACCTTTCCATTTTAGCTATGTCCCGCCCATCTGTAGCTAAGCTCCACCCACACCTTGCTCGTGTTGGGATAAAATGATCTCTGAACTCCGTGACTGTTAATTTCCAAGAAACTATACAGGTAAGCCGTTGAATATATTGAAACTAATTTGACTGGTGCTGTTGCTGCCTATGGCAGCATCAGCGCCGCGTCAAATTAGTATCAACATATTCAACAGCATGTTTATTAAATAGTAGACATACAATTCTTGCAACGTGTCGGACTATTAGGAGTTAAAGACGGGCCCAATAGAAAAATTTATGACGTCATCATACACGCTGCTTATCTGATTGTGATGCCATATGACGTCAAATCATCGACGGATACTCTGAGAAAGTGAATTAACTCTGCTATTTGAAGGCATGGCCAGCTCAAGCTTCATAGCTCAAATAGATATTGCCTAAAGAAACATTCCTGCAATGTTGTATTACTGTCTACGAAACTCTACAGCCCAAACATTTTACTATTGCTTCCAATGGGAAAACTGACATTTCACCTACATTATCCTGACCTAGTTCTTATGTGGGGGGGGGGGGGGTAGCTTATATTTATAGGTACACACCAACTAAGTTAGAGGACAATAGCTCTAATAATAATGAAAATGACTACCGTTGTAATAACTTTCCCCATTGGTGGGGTGGGGTGGGTGTGTGTGTGGAGGGGGGGGGGGGGGGTAGGGTGTGTGTGGGTGGGTGGGTGGGTGTGTGTGTGGGTGGGGGTGGGGTGGGGTGGGGGGGGGGGGGGTGGGTGGGTGGGGGTGGGTGGGTGTGTGTGTGTGTGTGTGTGTGTGTGTGTGAATACTGCAGAAAAATTGTAAGGGGGATAACTTGCCACTACAGTATAAGTTAGTAGGTGGTGCAAAAATGTCTACTCAAAAGTAGACCAGTGACATGAATTGGGTCACATGTTTCTAGCATCACCTGCTAATGGGTTGAGGTCAGCTGTCTATCCAAATCGATGTCTACCACCACCCACCCCCACCCGCCCCCCACCCCCATCCCCAGTTTATTCGACCTTTAACTGCACTTGACAAACTGGTTTCAGCGGATTTACATACATTCAGGTTTACAGCAAGTCTAGCCATCACTACATCATGGGTATTATTGTTTTCTGGATTTCGGGAGTCCACTACAATCTCTATAATAGGGTGTAGTTGATCGGCTAGTTCAAGGAAGTGATCTAGTTGTGAGGTCGTGTTTCTAATAAAGAAACGCATTCGTCACTAGAGGAGATAGCCTATGACCAGTCTCTATACAAAACTGCTTTAGAACTTTGCCATACTTTGTATCGCTTTCCTATTGAACATTCCATTTATATCACCCGTCCGTATTACCTTACCTGTTCTCGTCTCTTGACGTGCCATCGCTGCCACTTCATGAAGCGCTCCCATATCTGTGATGTTGGTATCTAGGAAGTCTTCGGCGGCCATGTATGTATTTATAAGGTGAATGGATGGTGGGGTGAGGGTGCGTGGCACTGATGCGGATCGCTTTGAGGCGGTTGCTTCCATCAGGTAGGCTCTCTATGTTGCAGCTAAGCAATCGATGCCACATAATGGCAGCTCTGTCACGCCCCCTTACTTTTGTGGCATGGTAAATCTGATCACCATCATAGAAGCATTTGGCTGTGAACATATCGTTAAGGAAGGTTTCAGTGATGAAAGCGAGTTCATATCCGAATAGGAAATGCTCATGTGTACACACTATTGTGTTGTTACGCATGAAACTGCTTAGATATGTATGATTTGACTTGATATTTTCGATGTTGATTGTGACTACATTTATCTTCACCCCCTTGATACCCCCACTAATGTTCAACAGAGCTTATTCTTGCTGCCTGCGCATTTTCATCTTTGGAGACCTAGGTGGTGGGTGAGCCTGTTCTAAAATCAGCACCTGTACCATCACAACTGTCATTCTTATTTTCTCTACCGATATACAATGTCTTACCATGAACTTCGCTTTCCACATTATCATCAGTTGACCTTTCAGTTTCACACACAGGTTCTAGTTCAACTACACTGCCACTACAACTAGCATTCTGAAATACGTGTGCTCTCTGGCTATGGGTCTCCGCATATTTTCCTTGGTGCAATAGTGTGGTTTCAGATCCATGGGAGTCAACAATGTTTTCCCACCTAAAGTTTGCTGTATTTGGAGGTCACTTTCTGGGGTTGCGCTTAATTTGTAACCATGATTATATTCACGGACTCCTGCTTCTCGTCTTGCCTAGTGTCATGGTATAGTAACAGGGTCGCCGTTGCAGAAAATATGTTTCAAGGGATTTTTCTGTATAACCAGGTTTTGATCTTTGGTAGATTCATCTAGGTTGTACTCTCTGCTTGGCATTGTACTTACTTTCAGGATGTTGTTACCAAAAGCTCTATTCACTCTCATTTCTATACTTGGGTCTGTAGCTCTCAGTCATACACTTGTTGCTCTGCTACAGTAGATACTGCTGGCGCCCATTGTATCTATGTGAGTCACTGCTGCTCGAGCTTTGGTTATGTTTTCAATTTCGATCACGTGCATGTTGATTTCATTCTGCGCTGTATTGATTTCTCATATATTGATTTTGTTCTGCACCATAAGTCTATGACGATCATCTCTGCAGGCCAGGAAAACTGGCTGCGATCACGTCTTACACCGTGTGAGATCTGATCATGTCCAGGCCCATATTGATTATAAGTTTTATGGAAATGGCTGCTAGGGTACTGGATATGTTCCGAACTTCACTTACATGTTTATTGCTAATGGTCCGGGCCACGCTGGCTATAGCATCTCTGGAGGAATACTGGTCACTACTTGTATCATGTTAGGTTCGTTCACATTCAGGCCCATAGTCCTCATCGCGTGCTTGGCGATCATGACTACTTGAATGGTCCCTCATATTTTTGTGGTATTGATTTCATGCGTACTGATTTCACTTTGGACTATACCGACTCTGACGATCATCTCCATGGAGATACTGGATAAACATTCGTATTGAGTCATGCAGAATCTGCTTGCGTCTTCTATGTGGTTTGCTCAGCTTCAGGCGATACTGATCATAATGCCTTCTGAGGGACCGACAATCTTTATGGCATAGATCATGTACATATTGGTCGAGTCATATTGAGAGTGATTATCTACGGAGGTATGTTAATTTTTATGCTGACATCTTGTATTTCCTGAAAACAGGCCATGTTTGTCTTCTTCCGCTGTCCTTCTGGATTTCCAAAAGCAGCTCTAGACCATCTCGATGCCTGCCATCGCAAACACCTACACACCATCACTGGACACCGATGGCCAGACAGTATAATCTCCAATGATGTACTATGCAAGATGTGTAATACATCGCCGCTGTCTGTCAAAGTCGCCCAGCAAAGATGGTCAATGTTTGACCATGTGCCAAGGGTGCCAGAAGACACACCACCACAGAGAGCCTTGGAATTCACCCTACTCGGGGCCAACAAATACAAAGGCAGAATAGGATGGCATTGCATAAATCTGCTAAGCGTGCTACAAGGTGACCTCAAGAAAGCAGGATTCGGTACACTCAAGTTAAGAATGTACCTGAGGAAGCAAAGGATTTCGGCTGAGGACAAGACACAGTGGGCAAAAGCGAAGAAGGGCTGACTGCAGCTCTAGGATGTTTCTACAGTAATCATACATACCCACACTCCGATAGCAGGCATCACTAGCACCAGTACAACGGGCAAACTCTGGAATTTCACAGTGATTGCGTGTGGGTAATAGTAGCAGCGCTCCTAGGCAAAATTTCCTCAACACGCCAACAATGCTCACGTAGTGATTTGTCTATGTTCGCACTTATTTTTTATTACAAAGCACAAGGCTAGTTTCTTAACTGAATATATCAAAATTCAACAGAATAGCCTGTTACAACGCCATTGCAACATTAACCTGCGCTGTGCCGTCCCAACAACGCAGAGATCAAATACCCTGCCTTTCCACTCATGTACTTCTGCGACGTGCATCGTGACATTACCTGTATCGCAAACTGTAGCCACAAAATAACACTTTAGTCCTATCAACGCCTCGCACAGAGTCATCAGGCCTTTGTTAAATCCCATGCCAAGTCAAGCAGATTGCTAAAAGCAGACCGTCACTAAGTTATTTATTTCTGTATGGGTGTTTGTTTGAGATTATACAAGTTACTTAGACAATCTCAGAGTACTGTATTATTTGACACCCATCTTACGCCACAACCAATAATGCCCATTAAGATCTGAAAACCTTTGTGCGAATCCGTTGGCAGCGCTCAGTCAAAATTTACGCAATCTTACAAGCACTAGATATATACGCCTTGTGTGACATAGTCAAATTTGATACCTATCTGTCAAGCAGTTCTGAAAGTTACGTTTGGCACTTAGAAATTCTAGCAGTAAGCTAAAAGTAAGTCCTTTTCACCAAATTTACTCATACTAACGCACGCAGCACTATCAATATTACCAGTACTATCCACAATTTTGGAACGATATGTGCACAAGAACGTGGAGCTCGCAGGGGTATGTACTGGTCCGCCAATCGATTTCCGCCCATCGCACCGCAAGTGCACGATGACTGGGATGGCTGGTTAGCTGCGGATCTCGGGTTTGCGGATCCTGTATGACGTCGCTCTAAAAATACAACGACCAACTTCTAGAGACGGTGGAACAATGATGTGCCAGTGGGGCCATGCGACCATTGCCGCCAAGATTGAACCACATGGTCTCATCCCAACTATTAGTATCACCGGTATGCCTATCCATACTGATTTAGAGTTATGGAATAATTTATAATTAAACAGTAGAAATGTTAATAAATACTATACAAACAAGGTGAATCATTTGACAGTAGAATGAGCACACAATAATACACAATATAGAGCTAGCTGGTATCCTTTCTACGTGGTGTCGCCGGAGGTACCACAGGGGTTCTTGAATCCACAAAGGTATCTCCACAAGAGAAGCATCCGCAACGAAGCCACTAAGTAGTTTAATATAACCTACTATGTTACTGAAATTGAGGTGCTAACATATTCTTGCGTGAGTCGACATGTTCTCTGGAGCAGGAGAGATTTCCGCAGGTGATGTCTGCCGCTGGTTTCTGCAGGTTGGCTCCGCAGGCTGACTCCTCCAGGCAGCGTAAATACGGTACACACTCAGGACAGTGAAACAGAGCAGTGAAAAAGATTTCCATTAGATACTTCCAGCAACTAGTATAAAATTTATACGGGAGTTGAGAAAGTTATCCATCCGTCGATGGCTGTATATAATGTTAAGCAGTTACATTACTTAATTGGCACACGGTGCGGGATGCGTCGCATAGCTCTTCTGGCGCACCTAGCAAAGTCCACCAGACTGTGGTAAAAAATTAATTAAAATACACACGACATGCAGTGCGAAGGTTGAAGTCCACTTTTCAGCGTGGTTGGCAGATCCGGCGAGTCACCCACCAAGAATCACTGTAGCTCTATATTCCATAGAATTACATCCTGGGCCCACACGACCCTTTTCACAGAAGTATTCCCTTTGGACAAGTCCGGAAGCGGGAACCATAACTTTAATTATTTTGCTCCAAAATTCCGTCCAAGAACTGCCTTCTGGTCCAGGTGAGCTGAAAACCGTTTGGAACCATGGTGATGTACTTCTAGCCAGTCCTCACGAGCAGTTAAACGAAAGAAAGTTTGGTGATAGTATCGTAAAGAGAACAGACCAAACTGTGACTTTTGCTGTCATGCGAAAAGTGGTCAAAGTCGAAAGCGAAGACGTTCATATGTCTTCTCAAGAACTCTACCATCGCTTAACGTCTAGCGCCTATGTTTCCGACCCTCTAGATAAAAGTATATTTGAATATGAACTTGCCACAGTATGTCGAGCCATTTTCCACGATGATGGTACTATGAGGAAATCCCAAAAGTCATGACTGGCAAAGTACATAGTTGACACGGACATTGTGATTGTACAGCAACTGATCCCAGAGCCAGCAGCAAGAGTTTTTGATGGTTGCGCACTTTTACATCGGATAGGTTGACCAAAGATCGGGACGATGGAAACTGTATGTAGCTCATTTGTGTCTGCGGTTATACATTGTAGAGTGGTTGGAGTGCCGATATGCGTAATCTTTGATAGCTATAATGCACCAACAACAAAGGACCAAAAACAGAAGAGGTTGCGAGTTAATCAACCAGATTTCCCTGATGTGGCGGTTCAAAGCAACACACTTGTTCCAAGAAACAAGGATGGATTTTTGTCAAACACACACAATAAGCAGAGCACCATAAATTTGTTGGCAGAACATTTAACAAATGCAGGTGTTGAGGCAGAGCATGCTGGAGATGAAGGTGATGCTGATGTTGTGATCGTAAGAAAGGCATTAGAACTGTCACAACCAGAGCGACCCACGATAGTTGTTGCCGATGATACGGATATTTTGATTCTGCTACTCTATCATGCAAGCATGTCTTCAAATATCTTCCTACAAACTAGGCAACAAAAGATATGCATTACAGTGGCTAAAGATATTTTAGGTAGAGAGCTGTGCATGTGTCTGCCATTTGCCCACAGTATGTTTGGTTGTGATACTACATCAGCTTTGTATGGCATGGGCAAGGTAAAGCAACTTAAAAAGCTTCAGTCTTCACCGAAGTTGCGAGAGGATGTAGTTATATTTGGTGACATCTCCGCATCAAGGAAGATGTACATGTAATTGGAGAAAAATTCATTAAAGCTGTGTACAGTGGAGGGTCGAAAAGTCAGGGGTTAGACAATCTCAGATACCTGAATGCCATTTCTTCTAAGCATGTACCGGTTGAGCGCATACCACCCACCTGTAGAGCAGCATATTTCCATAGCCTTCGTGTACATTACCAAGTCAGTACATGGCGCCACCTAAAAACTGTGTTGAAGAAGGAAGAATATGGATATAGGTAGAAGATGGAGCGGTGTCCTCAATCATCACCGACAAGGCGCCAGCACCACCGGCGCTACTTATAGATATACGATGTCAGTGCATTAGCAGTACACGTCTATGTGTATCATGTAGCTGCTCCAAGAAAGGCATTGCCTGTAGCATTCACTGTAAATGCGAAGGTCACTGCCAAAACAGCTCAAACCATGATGAAGTATGAATCATCCGTTATGTATGGTTTCATGGTATTTCCTAAGTTTATTGAGAGGTTTTTGAGAGATTTACACATAAAAGTTGCTTAGTTTGTATTTATCACACAGTTTATCATTTGTTTAAAGTAATTTTCTTTGGTAAGCCTGCCGAGAATTGTCAGGTCTATCTAAATGACAAATTCCTGAATTTTAACCCGCATTTTGGCGGCCATTTTTAATTTGCCATAAAAACATATTTCCCCAAATGCGAATTTTTGAGAATTTTTCTGGCAGTTATTTTAGGTCATGCTGATGTAATTAAAACAAAAATTGGACTGTTAACTAAAATGTCCGGGTCCATGTCAATTTCTACTGGACTATATAATTGGATAAAAAATATCAAAATATTTACGTCCTGAACGTCATTTGCATGACAAGAAAAGACTAGTTTTGTCAGTCACAGTGATAAATTTACATTCCAGTTGTAAAAGCAATTTCCGAGACATCTATAATTATATATATATAGAATTTGACCCGATCCGAACACGGGCTGGAATGTCTGGAAATCCTCGTGCACGGCAAGTCCCTTCCTTGTGTTAAAATTGGATCAGCAGTTTTTTAGATACAGGGGCGGACAGACCACGCACGCACGCACGCACGCACCTGATTGCAACCACGTCTTCCCCTTACAGGGCGAGAGAAATAAGTGTAGTTCTGCCGTGAAATCGTCGATAATTAGGCCCATATAACCTTGCACATTACGTAAGTGCAATATCTTGTGCACACGGCTGGCAGCTAAATGTGTATCACGGTTTCAGCAATAAAACTTAATTTATTCAATTTAGAAGGTGAAAGATAATAATTTGTTGCATTTTATTGGCCCACTACCTGGGATTGCGCTTAATGTTTTACAATTTTATTGCATTCGAAATAAATGAGCACGCTGTCATAAATATCTTATGATGGATGGATGGCATATTTAACGAGAAACATAATATAATTTAAGTCAGGCGTATTTATCATTTAATAAAGAAAATATGCTTGTTATAACCGCCGGAGAACATTTAGGCCTAGCTAATCGACAAACCGGAACCGAGATACACGTGGGCTATATTGCCTCAAACACACTCACCGTTACATGTGTGGTCTTAAAATTTAACTCCTTTAACACCTTGATGCCGGAAATGCCAAAATGCCAAATTGAAAACTCCTTTAGGCTACAATTTAATCAATATTCTCTAGCATATTTTGAAAATAATTTAATTTGTAGTCGTTACTGCCATAAGCTGCTGCTGCGTATGGTAGCAACATTTGGTTCCTGCCAAATTAGTTTCTTGAAGAATTCAACAGCTTACTAGTCATCTACAGTAGGCCCCTACTCAATATCATAATGATATATATATATAAATATGGCGCGATTTATATATATATATATAACACATATTTGGAAGAATATTTTAAAACTACTTTGATGGGAGACCGTTGCTACCAAATGCACCGTTAAATTTTTAGGCAGTAATCACTTCCAGACAAAATAGTTTCAAAATAATAAACAACATACAGGTATGGTTGCATTGAGATGCTCAAACTTCAGTGTTCAATGTGATAATATAGACTTTATATCCTCGAGATATAAAGGCCCAAAACGATAATATTACACGATTAACCGCTTTGTGGCTGAATATACAATAAAATATTAATTTTCTTAATCACTTCTCATTATTAACATTAGCGCACCTCACCCAACTCCCTCGTCCACATGCTGGTGTTGATTTTGTGGACAACGTGTCTACAATGTGTTGCTATTTATGACGGCAATAGCTTGTTAACAGCAACGCTATTCCCGCCCTAAATGCGGACGTCATATATGCTCTAGAGAGACATACATCTTCAGTAGCAGCGAATGGTTATCAACGGTCCGCCTGTTGAATTTCTGCAGACGACATTTTCCATGAGTTTTAACTCTGGTTCTGCTGAATATTTTGAAAACAATTTGACTGAAAGTTGTTGGTGGCTAGGCCACCAACAACCGTCAGCCAAATTGTTTTCGAAATATTCAGCAGGTCAAGAGTTATCGCCGATTGAAATTATTACCTGCTGGATTGCAGCAGTCAACAGTTCAACAACACACGTTTAAACTTACTCTATCCGTGTCGTTTGTAGATGTAAAATAATCTAGTCTAATTATAGGCCTAAATGTGGATACTTTAGGCAGAAGAACGGTAAAATGTTGCTAACGGCAACTCTTATTCTGTTCTGTTTCCACACATCTTTGAGCGTCGATGGTAAGTAAGAAATTATATAAAAGATTAGGTCCAAGTTAAATTAATTTCAAAATATTCAACAGAATGTTGATTAAATAGAGAAGACTGATATAGATATAACTGACTAATATGAAAACAACAAATTCGAATTAAAATCGATTTTAAAAGTATTTTAATTTATATTTTTGTCAACGTAATACAAATTCATAATATTCACATCGGACAGATGTTAAACGTACATGCGGGTGCCCTGTAAAAGGTTTGTGTTGAACAAGGAGGATGTTAAAAAATGGTGACGATTTACCTAATAGAACCTTTTCTGTGTATCGCTGCGTGCCGTAATGGTGGAGTGTGTGTATTCTAAAGACAGATGAAGGAATCCAGGTTCAGCTTTGCCCCTCCCATCTCTGGCTAATCTCTACGCACACTTTGCCCGTGTTGGGATTAATCGATCCCTGCACTCTCTGAATCTGAATTTCCAGAAAACTATCCATGTAAGCTGGTGAATAATTTGAAACTAATTTGACTGGGTGCTGTTGCTGTCCAGTCAAATTAGTTTCAAAATATTCAACAGAATGTTTATCAAATAGTAAAAACATGCAATTCGTAGGACTACTTGATGGACTATTAAGCGTTTGTGACGGCGGACTGTATCTCGTTATTCATGGCGTCAGCCAACATGTGACGTAGTTGATTATGACGTCATATGATTGACTGAGAAACTGGATTCTTCAACTGAATATACTGTATGTAGAGGAATCTATTTCTAGCTATGTCCTACCAATTTCTAGCTAAGCCCCGCCCATTTCTACATAGGCCCCACCCATTTCTACTTAAGCCCCGACCATTCCTACCTAAGCCCCGCCCATTTCCAGCTAAGCTCCTCCACATTTTACTCGTCTTGGAATCTAAATTTCAAGGTAACTGCACAGGTAAGCTGTTGAATATTTTGAAACTAATTTAACTGCGGACTGTTGCTGCCTATAATGTGAATGACAATTTATATTAATATGTAAATTCATCAATGACATACAATTCATACACTTTAGTGAAGGATTTTTCGATCTTCGTGACGGAACTACGTCATTTTGTTTGTGACGTCAGCTAACAAGTAACATTTCAATATGACGGCAGGTACGTGAGTAACAGACCGGATCCTTCCAATCCTAGTATTTTGTAATTCTGTGACGTATTTAACCCTTGTAACCACTGCTGATCAGAAATGACAAATTCCTTATTTTGAAACTAATTTGACTGAAAGCTTGTGCTGCCTGGCTGCGACAGGTTCCTGTCAAAAAGATTTTCAGAATATTCACCAGCGTTCCTGTATGGTTGTTTTGAATTGAGACACTTGACATTCAATGATTAAAGTACTAATTGAAGAGCCCAGTTTTAGCTATGCCCCGCTCATCTTTATCTAAACTCTGTCCGCGTTGTGATCAATCGATCTCAGTACGTGAAGACTCTCAATTTTCAGAAAACGATACAGGTAAGCTGTTGAATATTTTGAAACTAATTGGACTGGGTGCTATTGCTGCCATAGGCAACAGCGCCACGATTTCAAAATATTCAACAGAACAGTTGATTAAATATAGAAGCCATACAATTCGTCCAACTTAGCGGACTATTAAGCGTTTATAACGGACTAAATCGCGCCATTCATGATTATGACGTCACCCTACATGTGACGTAGTTGATTATGACATCGTATCATTGACTGAGAAGACTGGATTCCTCGATTAAGATGTCTAAAAGAATATTTATATTCAGACATTATTGACTTAATTAGAATGACACAAGAGTCTGTGACAAATCACTTAATAAATGCATCATTTAGCAGAAAATTGATACATTTCGCCAGGTACCTGTACATTAAACATGCTCGCAACATCAGTGAAAGAAATTACATTAGTGACAAAATTTAGATAGTGCAAATCTAATGGTCATCGTTGTCGTCGTCGTCGCGGCCGCCGCCAAAATTTCCGGCGTTGTTGTTGTTGTTGTTGTTGTTATTATTATTGTTGTCTTTCAGAACCTGCAGATTCTGAATGCAGCGATCCTTGTCTGACACATACATGTACAAACTACCCAGAAGCTATTTGCCAGTAAGTGTGGAGTATCTCTTCTGAAACATTTCAGATCATATTCTCAAAATCCCTTTTACACGGTGTTATTTGACAAGAGTCAAATTTGAGTTCGGCCATTTTGATTTCATTAACCCTTTAATGGCCAATTTGAGTCATTATTTGCTTATTGAAAGTCCATTTGCAGACAAACAGATTATTATTTTTGAAAATTTACCACTGTAATGACTGGCTCGAGGCGGGCGGGGTGGGGTGGGGTGTGTGTGGGGGGGGGAGTTGTGGGAGAGGGGGAGGGAAGGAGAGTTCAACTTTAGGGCAAAATGTAATATATCTAGGTCACGAATTCACTAAGGGCATAGCAGAATGCCCATTTTGACACTAACTCGGGATTACAAGAAGATAGTATCAACATTTGTGGGGCATAGACTCATATTGTGGCTGTCTAGAAAGCGTTGAAGTTTCAGCCCAAATAGTAAAATATGTAGATCATGGGGTCACTAAGTGCATTGACAAAATAGAGCATAAATTAAGTCAGCACCTCCTCTGAGCGCAGTCTAGTTTTTATTATTATTATTATTATTATTATTATTATTATTATTATTATTATTATTATTATTATTATTATTTAGAACAAATGCGAGTTGTGAATTTGGATTTTACTTCAATGGAACTGAGGTAAACTGTGGTGAGTTATTGATGTCATACTCAGTAGTAGGGTCGGAATTAAAATGATACCACCACCCTCCACTGGCAGCCGCTCGGTGATCTGCAGCTCTCACCGTATACATGCCAGGGCCCGGGCTCCACGGAACCACGCCCACTGGCTCAAACTGGTCCATTTAGAGATAAGTATACATAGCGATATACCAACCACACATTACATGGTCCAATCACCCAGAGACGAATCTGATCAACTTTGTGTCCCATGGGTTACACCAAAGAACTATGGAGTTATATGTATGGTGTAGTATGTGCAGCACGGCGGGAAAAGGTATGACCTGGGCGACTATGCAAATAGATCATTTGAATCCTGGAGAAGTTCTCCGGACGAACATTCCCAACAGTAGTAGATGAATTACTTGCTCAAAAACCAGGAACAGTACACGAGTTAGGGGTCAGAGACTATCCACTGACAGCAACGGCAATGACAAAACTATGGCAGTATGTAGATCATCTGTTAACGATCTACAATTTTGATATGGATAATGCTATCGAATTAGAACAAGAATATCCTGAGGGGTATGTGCCCTAAATCAGACAAACACGTAGTCACGACCGGTGTCACATCGTCATGAGTGGATTACCCACAGGCTCTTCCAGCTGCCTTGGCAAAGTTCACTTGGCAGAACACTAAAGTGCCTACCATCTGCACCATGGCAGACTGTGGAATGTTCACATCTGACACAGAGGATCTGGTGCCGTCTTGGCTGCAGACACCCACGTCCAGGTCTTTCTACACCACAGAAGTGGCAGACAGACTCAATTTCCTCACGTGGTTGAAATCAGTCATAGATGTTTTTCCGCAGATTGTCACGGTGGGGATTGTACTTGGGCTCGTCTCGGAAGTATCCCCACTTGGCATATTATATCAAGGCCGTCTGCAAGGCAACCACCATGGATATGAGCAGTAGTAGAACCCGCATCCTATATATGAAGGGTTACACTAAACATGGTGAACCCCTCGAGATATTTCTGTGTCAGATCGAGCCCTGTGCCGGCCTCGATGCCGATCTTCATCCCAACAGGGGCAGGTCTTAGCTGCTTCACTTTATCACCAGCTAGAAGCCACAGCTCTAGCACAATGGGCGTTGTATGCTGACTTGTGAGCCCGACACGCTAGAGTAGTTTTACAGAGCCCTTCAACTTGGAGCCAGGTGACACACCCTCTATCCGCATGAAGCCCTCCTGAATATTGATGGCTTCCTCTGGTCCATCAAAAGGGTGACGCAACAGGAGCTTTCCTCCAGTAACCCAGCCCTATGACCCACCGCAACTAATTTTGTGCCGCTCTGTCCTATATAGGTAAGGAAGGAAGGCCCGTGGCTATAGAGCTTCAGGAGCATGCCATCCTTTTTCATAACAGGGGAGAGCGTGGTGACTTCAATGTCAATTACTGCAGGGGGGTCTATATAGCAGCAACCATGGTTCCCACTCGCCTTCGCGACCAGGGTGATACCACACTTCATTCTTTCCGAAAATGATCTGCAGACACTTTGCCAAGGCCAGCAGTATACCATTGTGTGTCATGGGTGGGGCATTGCCCGTAGCGAGTGGGGCCACCTGGAAGCTGAGGTCAGAAACCGGGGTGTTAATGTATGTCACCGGTGCAGTCGACAGCTCAATCAGGGGCTCGAGAATGTATCGCTTTTTCGTGAAATCGTAGTGTCACCATCCATGTTGCGACTCAGATGCTCCTTGGCGACATCTTTTAGGTCAATCAACAGTTCTACACTATCGGCGCTGATGGAATGGAGTGAGAACGTCTTGGAGTCTGCTTCATAATGTAGGACGAACAACTTGCCATCGCTTTCCTTAACCTTGGCAGCATCGACGTCATACACGTCCACGAGATCAGCTAGATGGGTCGAGTGACCAAATATGGGCTCCATTGTATATATGTATATAGGGGTTTAAACGGAGCAAATAGGCATGCTGATTGTCTGATTGCTACTCCGAAATGGTGAGAATGTCATCAGACCATCTCTAGTTGGTAGACGTGTGGATCAGTATCGGATATAATGGGTTCTCTTCAAGGTAGCTCATCATTCCACCAAGTACGTACGTGCTGATGTGTGACAGCCACAACTGGGCAGTACCTTCCATAGCTCACTGACTGAAGTAGGGTTAGACGTGATAGATTATCTGCCAGGCGCTACCAGCAAACTGTGAAAAGCGATCAGCCCCAATATGTTCACCCATGCAAATCACCTGTTTGACAGCTCTACTATTAATCTATACGCCTGCATGGATGGTCTCTCGGATGCTCAATTAGAGTTTACACTGTTGCTACTCATTGATCTATCAACATGATATCATACCAAACATCCCTTTCCTTTGCTGAAATGTCGGCTAAGCTGATAGAGCGCTGCCCGTTCATGACGCCCACACATATAAAGGAGCTAAATGAGCAGGGGCTCATAAATCAACGGTTCTGCCAACAAGAAGGCAAGCGATTGCAGCCGGTGAGCTGGTATGAACAGAATGCCAGAGAGGCAAGGACTCGAAGGGACTACAACTCTGTAAAAGAATTCAAGAGCCTCATCGTACATGAGAGGGCCACAGCAGGGCCAAACGTGTATGATTACTTGGATGACGAGTGTGATGAGTCCTTAGAAGTCATACAATAGGTACAGGAGTCTAAGAATATCAGCCAATGGCGGGCGTACTACCGGCAGTGCAACACTGCCGGCCCTGCAGGCAATAGAGCTCATACAGGACGAGCTTCCATTTAAAATCCAGATATAGATGAGACTACAGCCAAACAAGTACTGACTATCTTCCGGTAACATGTCCGTACCATACAACAGTAGACGGGCCGATGATGGGTAGGTGGTATTGATCATTGCACCATATGGACACGGAAAAAACATCTTACTGTGCACCTTGCTGGCAGAACATCTGCGTGAACACTACATACTCCTGTTATATGACTCTGCCACTGACGCTGTCGGCAACAGCCACCAGTAATATAAGGGCCCAATAGCCAAAACACAGAACCTACAGGCGCTAATGGAGAAGCTACTAGCAGCTCGACTGACTGACACCTAGTTATCGACAACCCTGCGATGTATCAGAAGACAGTCACCTACCTCAGTGACATCGCCATCCGGCACACCAAGATCACTGTGTTCATCCTCTTTCAGAAGTACACCTGTGAGATATCACTGGACATCCGCCACAATGTGCAGCTTCTATACTTCAGGTCCACGTGTGTGCCTGATTTGCTCGACACCATATATGCTAGTCTGACCCTCAAGGAGACCAAATGGGGCTTTATCATGGGTGTACAGAGGGTAGCTAAACGGTGCCAATTCATCTTCAGCAACAATGAGACAGGCGAGCTGTCATACTTCAAGCTTTCTCTGGAGAAAGAAGAAAGCTTCAGCTACCATCTGAATCCCGACAGATGCTAAAACCTCAGCAGTGATAGTCAGGAGGCTGAGCCCACAGTAGTGGCGGAGCAGACGCTGTTTCACGGTCGAGGAACTTCATGAGAAGCTTGAGGAACTTCTTCAGAAGCTTAAGGAACTTCGTCAGAAGCTTTAGGAACTTCGTCAGAAGCTTGAGAAACTTTGTTAGAAGATTGAGGAAGTTGGTTAGCTTGAAACGTCACCCACTCAGGGTCTGACTGCACGACCCTCTTCTTCCGGAACCTCTCACAAATGATCCATCTCGGCCACAATTTATGGTTGTCTGACTTGCGAGCATGTTTGATGAGGTAGTCCTGGTAGTTCTCGGGGAATATTCTAAATGCTGCCTCATCTCTCTCCATCCTCTTCCTACCTCTTTCATTGAAGATGTGGTTAATGGCTTCCTTGTGACCCTCGGCCCACCCATCCTGATTACCAGTGGCATGACCAGCCCCGCAGCTCTCAGTTACCGCAGCCTTGACCTCCTCTCGGAAGTACTCTGCGGCTCCAGCCTGTAAAGAATCCAACATGTGGCACTCATCATCAGTATGGAGGTTGAAGACACTGGCCCACATTCCTACAGTGAGTCGATCTTTGGGATCAACCCTAGCTTTCAGGAGAGCCAGAATAGCAGGACTCTTGGTCTGATCGAATATTAGACTGAGTGCCCTGCTCTATGCACTGTCAAACTTCTTAAAGAGCAGCCGAGTCATGAGATCCTGTCCTCCACGAGTGGGTGTAACCTGTTCTATGGAAGCTAGTACCTCTGCATCAGATGGAGGTGTGACATGGGCTTGCTCATGGATAATGTTGATATCAGGAAGCAGACCTCGAACGATGACCATATCTGCTGCTGACCGAAGACGAGCTCGTGAAGTAGTACTTTATACACCACTATTTTAAACATGTGTATACCTATGCCTTAACCATGCAGCAGTATGTGCAGCATCCAGATGGAGTGGTTGAACCTGCGACCTTACACCACACTGATCCTCGGAAGGAGTGCCTGGCAGTCATTCGCCTTAGTATCCATGATGCAAACCCTCTATTCACAGTGGGGAAGTACATCGGCCTCGCCATCTCGGTACAGATCCATGAGAGCACCGCAGAGGAGGTAGAGCTCCTGCAGGTGGTGAGCAGAGCAAAAACACCCTGGACACCACCATGTGAACCATGAGTACTGGGTCCTGGCTCCACTGATATATTAGACCAGACTACTACACAAAGGGAAAGGCGTACTATGCCATCAGATGTAATGAAGGATTTAAAGAATTCAGCTTACAACCAGACATAGAAACACCTGTTGTGGTGCCACACTTCTCCCTCCTCAAGAACACACATGTGAACTCGACCTTGATGTGGGACAAGCTGTTCCTCTGGGTGTACACTGAACAGCTTACTGATGTAACTATGACCTCTCCACGACATCAGGTCTGGCATGATGAGAATGACAAGGAACTAAAACGTGCGGGCTCTAGACAGTGAATCCTACATGTAGAGCGAGAGCACCAACAGGTCCAGGCCATGGCTAACCAGCACCTAGAGTTGACATTGCAACGAGGTGCCTCAGATTGTGTAGCTGTAGCAGTCTTGGATCAGAAAGGAGGGGTGGTCCAGGAGGTAGGGGAGCGAGACGACTTCAAACTTGGGGTGGCTGGGACCACTGGTCTCAGTGAGGTACGTGATCTGGCTGATTGCTGTCTCTATCAACAGAAAATGAAGTCATATGCCCTAATCCGCCTAACCAGTGGCCACGAGGATCTCGAGTTGGTACTCGATGGTCAGTACCACCTCGGAGGTGAGGACATCCCACCTAATCATGGCAACCAGCTCAGCTTTCACATTGGGAACTTGCTCGCAGAGCGAGCAGGCACTTGCTTGGTCAGAGTAACAGTGCTATATTTCGGCTATAGCAGGGTTCACTTTTCACAGAATGGAAGTATTCAGCTTGAACGCGCATAGAGCATAACTCCCACGGTCACCACAGCTCCTACAGCAGCCACTACAACTATGGCCTCGGCTGTCTTCTGACCTTCTAATGCCTCATAATCAAGAGTTGGCCTGGAGATCTTTACAACCTCGTAGTACTCGTTGAGGCTCTCCTCGGCGTCTTTGAAGTTCTGGGTGGCTTGAGCCCTTCGTTGCCATCGGTGTACCTCCCTATGGTGCATATGCTCGAGCTCCTTGTTGTACTCAAACCTCTCCTTGGACAGCTTCTCCATCAGCTGGTTATTACGTTTTCTCTTTACCTCCGCTGCCTTATGGTCAGCGAAGCTGAGACCCCAGTTCGCCAAGGCAAACATGCCTGCATTCAAGATTGCAGATGCCATGTCTATATTTATTTAGTTTAAAGCTTTTGTATAGCAGCAGATGATGTATGAACCGGAAGCTTTCAAGGATCCAGTCAATGAGAACTATGATGTCAACGATGACTATGACGAGGATGAGGACTATGATGGTAATGATTATGGTGAGGACTATGATGGTGATTATGTTGAGCCAGAATCCTGCTGACTAATCCACCAAGCCAAACGGATCTATCGTACCTACATGAGGGGCTCTCTTGGCCCGCTAGCAGCAGTTGGGGCTCTGATAGCTCTGTTCATGATGAAGGCTGGCGAGACAGTCTGCAAGATCGCTACCAACACTCTCCATGGATCTTCTGAGGCTATCCCTGCCATTGCCTCGGCTCGGGGGGTAAGTACATTCTTTGGCGTTGCTGGTCCATGGATCCCATATGCTGTGATGGCACTTGCAGTCATCTGGGCCACTGAACATTTAAGACATGCTATATAGCATGGCGTCTCAGAACGACCTCGTCAAGTCCCTTAACTGGCGAGGATTTGTCAATAAGCTTCCTTTCTCTGAGTGTGCTAGCGCTGCAGAGATTAGATGACAGTGTGTCCAGGTATTCAAAGAGGTATTCAGTGATAACCGGATGAAAGACGGTCATCGTTTCATCTGTCTAAAATTTGCCCAAGCTGTACGTGAGAGGACAGGAGTCGACGTCCGTGATGAAATCCGAGGATTCATCAACCGACTCAGTCATCCTGACAGCCTCTTGGGGCCCTCTACTACCGACCGGTGGCTATTACTGTGAGCCCCATCAGCTACTTGAGGCTGCACACCACAGAGGTCACAATATCTCTCTGAAGACTGTCAGCTGGTGGTTCACCAGGCAGGCAATGTTTTAGATATACTGATCTCGTCCATGGCATATTAGGCGAGCACCCATCGATGAGCCTGTTCCTAACAGGGTACGCCATGCAGACGTGCTATTTCTTCCACATGACAGAGTGGGATGCAAGTCCTACAAGTATGCCCTCACCATTATCAATGTCGCCAGCAAGCACAAAGCAGCAGTGCCGCTTATGGATAAGTCTGCAGGCCAGGTGGAATCCTGGTTCCAAAGTGTCTATGAGGTTCCGGAAAAGCCCCTTCAGTGACAAGAATTGATGCAAGTTGATGAGGGTAAGGAGTGCAAAGGTGAGACTGCAGCCCTGATGCAGAAACATGGTGTAGCGATTAGGCATTGCGAAGTTGGTCATCACCGTGCTCAATCTATCATTGAGCGGTGGAATCGGACACTGCGGAGAGACTGTTCCCACATCAGCATGCTCAGAAGATGGCAGCAGCGGGTGATCATTCCAGACTATGGGTGAGAGGCTTGCCTGTGGTGGTGGAGAGATCCAATGTTGAGGCCATGCGCCTGATTGGGCAGCAGCTTGCAGATGCGATCAGAGTCCTAACTGTTGTCAGTTGCATCTCAAGAGGAGATGAGGGGCACCTTCTATCCGATGTCCTGGTTTGGTGCCTATATGAGCCTAGTGAGCTAGAAGGTGGTCGATGATGTGCAACAGATCCTAACTGGTCGACAGATGGTCACAGAGTTGAAAGGTATGTGGAGGCGGCTGGACAGCCTACGCTGTACTACATGGCATGCTCGGAGAGCAGTCCTGGCGGCCGTTGGTGCTTCTGATCGTGCCTACAGACACGAAGCTACCCCCACTTAGAGTGCCTAGGTCGAGTAGAGGGCCACCAGATTGTAAGCACTGACTGTTGGCATGGTCGCTAAAATCACGGCAGGCTATGCCATATGATACTCAATGGGCTCGGTATGGACACCATCTGGCAGCACATGTCCCTTATCATAGTAGGCGGAGAGCCCAAGTTTTTTCTGCTCATAAATTACCATCCCATGATTGTGCATGCAGAGGCTTCAGTTTGTGACTCTGTCCAGTCCATTGTGGAGGGCACTGTAGAACCTCTGCCAAGAGGCCTTATTTTGGTGCTTAGACATTCAATTAGCCGAGCACTTCTCTTGGCCTCCAGCCTCAGTAGGGCTCTCCACATAGTAGCATTTGGAGCTGAGAGGGATCTCGCGATTGCCTTCGAACTTGAGCTTGAACAGTCCTGGAGTCCATCTAGACCATTTGTCCCAAGCTAGCCAATCCTGCTTACAGGCTTCGTACTCTGGACGTATCACCTCATCGAGACTGTTTCCAGCTATAGCGATGTATGCATAATCGGTGTCCATCTGCAGGTACTCCAAGCTGTCATGAGGTACATAGTGATCGAAGAAGTCGTGGTAGAACTCTAACATTCTCAGCTTTGCGAGCTCATATACTGTTATCCCCACTTGCAAGGGTCGACGAATCGTGATTCTAGCATTACGGCTTTATAGCTCATAGGACGACTTGCCGATCTCCTTGAGATCCTCGAACCACACACTGTACAGCACTCTGTCTACGGCGCATTCATCCTTGGTGAAGCTGGTATTGCTATGATGCTCAAGCACCTCGATGAGCTTCCTGTAGGCACTGTTGCCGCAGAGTTTGGAGAGATCTGCCAAGAGAGCTTTGCTCTACTCCACATCTCCTGAGCAGCGAGCCTCCATAACATGATTCACAAACCACTCGAATGTGCATTGTGGCTCATAATCTAAGGTACAGTATATGGCGGTGATCTCCTGGCTATGGGCGCCGAGACCAAGTGCTATGGTTGATACCTCGCAAAAGGGATGTCAAAAGAAAAAGAGGAATATTTAACCTAACTTCAGAGGTGAGCCCACAGTGGCTGGAATTACAGATACAATATACCATTTGAGTGTTGGTGCATACAGGTGCCTCTGCTTGTCAGAGAGGGCACCGAAAACTTTCACTGTGCCTGTACTGTCAGTGAGCTCATCCACGAAGTACTTCTAGATGAGGTTCAGGTCATAACCCCCAGAGTTGAACCTGAGCACAGGCACTTGGTCAGTCGCTGCTGGTGTTTTTGTAGCTTGTTGACGTCTGCAGGTAGGTACTGTTCCTGGATATGTGTCCGAATTCGGCATGCTCGCGGTTGGATCTCCCGCATGAACTCTGAGATCAGCGCTTTGGGGTCAGCATTGCAGAGGTGAGTTGGCTCGCTCGGGCTGCTGACTAAGGAGCCGACTGACACTGAGATAGGTATGTGGGTACTCTCGATTGTGAGAGTCTCCGTCTGATGAGTCTTGATACCATCTAGGAGCGCTTCAAAGTCATAGATGATGAAGGGTGGTTATGGTACCATCCGCACTGGTGCAGGGACTTTTGGACAACGTTTTATGCAGTATTCTCACTAGACCACAAGCGTGCATCCAGATGCTCTCGGCTTGTCATCTCTCACGATTGTCTTATGGTGTCTTTGTTGAGCATCCTCACCTCGCCGGTGTTGTGGACATGTATACCAGTGACGGCCATGGAGCTGGTAAACGGTGTTGGTTGTCAGATCATAACCATCGATCCAACGCTCGCCACTGTGCCCACACTTTGTGTGGTGTATGTGAATTCCTCGGTTTCTTGACTTGTACTCGATCCAATGAGTGGCCGCTGAACTGGCTGGTTGGTGGGGATAGAATACTTTCTCGTTTGCTGATTGTGGTGTCTGAACCTTCTCCCCAGGGCACTCGATGGTTGTTTTCCACCTGTACAGTGGTCAGCGTGACACTGGAGATTACAGGAACAGTTAAACTGCAGTTGACAGTGCCCGCAGATGAAAGTCTGAGCCAGCTTGGAGATGTTCTTAATGAAGATTGCATTGTGGTCATACACGCCGATGGTCATGATGTTCATATAGTGTGCCAGCTACCTGGTCCCAGCTGCCCTCTTTGGTAGGTTCATAAACACGAATTCGTGTCTTGGCAAAGAACTCTACCTTGTCCAGCTAACCCAGTGAGGCTCGTGGTACATCGATCACAGTCAGGTCATAAAACTGTTTGGCAAGCTCTCGCGTAGTAGCTATAGTTCTATCATGTCGCCCTCCTTGCTGGATGGCTAGACATCGAATCACTGTGTTGGAAAAGAACTCTACCTTGCACAGCTCATCTAGTGAGGTTCATGATACATTGCTCATAGTCAGGTCATAGAAGTGTTTGGCAAGCTCTCGTGCATCATCCATACTTCTATAAGGCCCCACTACCCGATGTACTGCTAGACATCTCCAGAGACACATGGTGTCGTTGTATGTATTGCGTGCCTCCATACTCTTCTTCTGCCATAGCCAGTGTCGGGGGCGGGGGGGGGGGGGGAGGGCCTATCCCTAGCAGAGGCTGGTGGTCAATCACAGCTTTGACTGCAACATTGATTGATTGGACAAAGGCCTACTTGGTGTTGGGTCGAGCGATATTGTCTGGATCGAGGTGGGCTTGCTCTCTGGTCGCCAGCAGGTCTGGGTTGCACCTAGTGTATTCATCCAGGTCCTCCCTGGAGCATTCTCGTGGAAGAGCATCACCCTACCATCTTCGATGTGGCGAATGCGATAGGTTTGGGTATACCGGATGTAGAAGGCGTTCTGTATGGTCTGGATCTTCTCCATGACATGTAATGTCTCCGTCTAGACCACTGAAGAATGTCCAGCATATTGTTCACCATTCCCTCTTCTCTGTCTCCCTCTCACCCAGGCACTGATATTTAATCTGCTGACATTATCGTCTCATACTCTGGCCTAAGTGATCAGATCTCAGTCACTTCATCACCGACTAGTGATTCTCTGCAGCGGAGGTAGGTGCTCTAGTGGATGGTTTGGCATCCGAGTTGCTACAGCTTTGGCTCGCAAGCTAGCAGTCGTCTCCTCATCTAAGTGCCTAAGCTCGTGGTGGCACTGTTCTTTCTTATGAGAGTTCTCTGGATCACCGGAGGTGATCGCTGGGAACCTTCCTGCCTATTGTGCTCGGGAGAGTCGCTTTTTCAACTCCTCGGCATGGGTTTGTCGAATCATCTGGAGTAGGTCGGCTTTGTTGGCCTTAGAGTGGCCATAAGGCCGATTTACTTTGCAATCGCCCGAAGCTGTGATACAGTAACCATGGTGGCGAGGTTTATAACAACCGAGGAGGCTTGTCTCTAAATGGGCGTTGTGTGTTTGCCAAGCACGCCCAGTACTCTAAATGGACGTTCAGAACATACTGGTATAACCCCTAAGGATACTCTGCTATACTATCTGGCAATGGTGTTTATTGTTTACATTTACGAAGCCCTTTAGTAATAATAGTAAGATAATCGTATTGGTTTTGCTACCGATGCAGTAAAAAGTAGAATATTGTCATCAAGGTTTCATTTGTCAAGAGAATAAATCACAAATAAACTTGAATTTATAGCGAGATTTGAACCAGCAATTTCTAAGTGTGATTCAGCAGAAACACAAATATATAATGTATTAGCTATCTCAGTCACACTTTGGAAGTTACCTATCGTTAGTGATTTAAATTTCAACGTGGTTAGAATAGAACCAGAGTATAGGCGGCCATTAGTAGTTCAGCAAGGTAGTGAGCACTGCTCAGGTAGTAGGACAAGTATAGTGAACTGTTTACTAACAACAATGATTAAATACTCGGTGTCGGACCTGAAAGCAATAAGGCCTTCACAATACAATCACAGATATTCGAACAAATTGGATATCAGCGTGTTGAACTGTCTTCACAAATACGGTATTATTAACCCTACAAGACGTGGGTGTCGAGCCGGCAGAAAAAGACAGCGAACAATACCTACTTTAATAACATCACTTAAGAGCAGACCAAAGTGTAAATCTGGACAAGGCATATGTACTGCCAATCTGATTCAAGTATCCATCGTACCAAACCCTATTGACTTAACCCATGTACCTACAGAACCTCGCCCAGCTGACATGTGCAGGGGTGGATTATTGAACGCTAGATCGGTGTGCAATAAAACTGTTAGTATTGTGGACTATATAGTTGAAAGGGACCTTGATATTGTTGCAATAACAGAGACTTGGCTCAAGACTGAGTGTGATAATATAACAATAGGTGGCCTCACACCCACCGGGTACCAGCTAAAGCACAACCCCAGACATGGGAGAAGAGGGGGTGGAGTCGCTGTGTTATATAAAGAGGCGTTCGATCTTAAAGTAATAAAATCGCCATCATATCACACATTTGACTGTCTTGAATGCGAGATTATGCATAACTCAGTCCTATTAAGACTCATAACAATATATCGGCCGCTACCTGGAAAACATAACCCACCCTCGTCAGAATTCTTCCAAGAAGTGTCTTCCCTACTTGACCGATATACTTTCAGTACCGGAAATTTACTGTTACTCGGTGATTTTAACGTACACATGGAAATTGCAGACGATCATAATGCATCAATTATGCGGGCTTTATTAGAAACATCAGGTCTTATACAACATGTGAAACGTGCCACCCATAGTAAAGGACATCTACTGGACTTAATTATAACACGAGCAGATGAATCTGTCGTCAGTAATGTTGATCTTGATACAGGCGCAATCGCGTCTGATCATGCATTTATAACATTCGACGTTTCTCTTCCAAAACCTGCTCTGCCACGAAAAACGATTACTTATAGGCGACTTCGTTCACTTCCCATTGAATCAATCAGATCAGACATACGTGCAAGTAGTATGTGCACGAATCCATCTGAGAACATGTCCAAACTCCTGAACCAGTACGACAATGAACTACGAGCCATTCTTGATAAATATGCTCCCCTAAACCATAAAACAATCGTTGTTCGTCCACATTCGCCATGGTTCAACAGTGAGATAAAGGAAGCAAAACGACTTTCACGAAAATACGAACGCCTTGCACGCAAAACGAATCTACACGTTCATTTACAGTTATATGCTGATCAGTGTAAAGTGGTTAACAAAATGATAACTGTAGCAAAGCAGGATTACTACTCAACATTAGTGTCCGAACACAAAGCAGACCAGAAAAAACTGTTCTCCGTTTTCAACAGGCTCCTTCACAAAGATAAAGGACGAAATACCTTACCACAGCACAGCAATTCAGTTGAGCGAGCTGGCAATTTTGGACAGTTTTTCACTGAAAAAATCGAACTCATTCGTGCAAACATTTTGAGACATCCAGATTATTCAGTACAGATTCTGAACGATGTATCAGTATCAGAATGTCCTCTGACAGAGTTTCGACCAGCTTCCATCAGTGAGGTGTCAACACTAATCAGGAAATCACCACAAAAGTCCTGTATTCTAGACCCAATACCCACACACTTGGTTAAAGACTGTATCGCCGACCTTGCACCAATCATTACAAATATGATAAACATGTCCATGGAGAGTGGCTCTGTGCCTACTATCTTTAAATCAGCAAACGTGATACCACTGCTCAAAAACCCATCTCTGGACTCTAACCTTCTTAACAACTACCGACCGGTATCGAATCTAACATATCTATCAAAACTGTTAGAAAAAGTGATTGCAGAACGACTTCAGAATCACCTAGAAGTAAATAACCTACGTGAGTTGTACCAAAGTGCCTACCGCAAGCTTCATAGCACAGAGACGGCTTTACTACGCGTGCATAACGATATATTACGTTCTATGGACAATCGAATGTGTGTGCTATTAACACTCCTAGACCTATCTGCAGCCTTCGATACGATAGATCATACAACTATGCTATCACGACTAGCAGAACTGGGCATATCTGGTACATCACTGAGTTGGTTCAAATCCTATTTAACATGTCGCTATCAAACAATCACATTAAATGAAGCTAGGTCATCTCAGTATGAGTTGCTCTCTGGTGTGCCGCAGGGGTCTGTGCTCGGGCCTATATTATTCACTATCTACACGACACCACTGGGACGACTTCTAGACGCACGTGGAATGAGCTATCACTTCTACGCCGATGATACTCAGCTGTATCTAGCTTTTCACACACCCAACCAATTGAATTCCCGGGAAATTCTGGAGGACTGTATTCGCGATGTGAAACTTTGGATGTTAAACAACCTTTTACAACTCAACGATAAAAAGACAGAAATAATTATGATCGCTTCCCGTCACTTGAGACCAAAAATAGAAATTGAATCGGTTCATATCGGTGGCGCCAACATACCTTTTAGTGTTAATGCGAGAAATATTGGCGTAGTCTTTGACAATACTATGTCTATGGAAAGCCATGTGACGTCGATCTGTAAATCTATATTTCTGAACACTCGCAACATCGGTAAAATTAGGAAATTGCTAGACTATAATGCAGTCAATACCCTCGTCCACGCAAGCATTACATCAAGGCTGGACAATTGCAATTCTCTTCTCACAGGCATATCATCATCGCAGTTACAACGTCTCCAACGAGCACAAAATACGGCAGCCCGGTTAATAACCAGAACAAAAGTGCATGAACACATTCGACCAGTCCTCAAAGAGCTACACTGGCTGCCAGTGGAACAACGAATCGAATTTAAGGTCGCACTTCTCGTGTTCAAATGCCTACATGACTTAGCCCCACCGTACTTATCATCACTCATAACTAGACGAATAGCACCGAGAGCACTAAGATCGAGTGAACAGCTACTCTGTGTAGTACCCAACTCCAATCTTGTCATTGGAGAGCGTGCTTTCTCCATAGGTAGACCAAAACTTTGGAACGACCTTCCATCCAACATTCAAAACAGCAACAATGTTGAGGCTTTCAAAACCCTTCTAAAAACCCATTTGTTCCAAAAAGCATATTTCACTATTTTAAATTAGCTTTAACTTTTGTAAAGCGCGTTTGGGCAGTTAATTCTGGAATTGGCGCTATATAAATGCATACATACATACATACATACATACATACATACATACATACATACATACATACATACATACGTACGTACGTACGTACGTACGTATGTACGTACGTACATACATACATACATACATACAACAAATTAAACTAACGGGTGCATCACTGTCGGCTAAGTTAGCACATGGAAATTGAAGCCGCACGTTGCCAGTGCGTCAATAAAATAAAAATACATATACTGCCAGAGCCGTGCTGGAGTCAGAGTACAATAGGCGTAAAAGCCTAGGATTGATTGTGACAGATGCATCCACAGATAGTCCCATATGAATCGTCAGTGTGTCAGTATATCAGACATGTGAAAACTGGTCGGCCAATCCTTGACTTTCAGTCTTGGTGCGGTGGTCCAGTGGAAAGATGTCTGGTTGCTGATGCTATGCGGAGTTGCAGTATGGCGGTTCGATCCCCCGACCGGGAGATGGTGATCAACAAATTAAACTAACGGGTGCATCACTGTCGGCTAAGTTAGCACATGGAAATTGAAGCCGCATGTTGCCAGTGCGTCAATAAAATAAAAATACATATACTGCCAGAGCCGTGCTGGAGTCAGAGTACAATAGGCGTAAAAGCCTAGGATTGATTGTGACAGATGCATCCACAGATAGTCCCATATGAATCGTCAGTGTGTCAGTATATCAGACATGTGAAAACTGGTCGGCCAATCCTTGACTTTTAGTCTTGGTGCGGTGGTCCAGTGGAAAGATGTCTGGTTGCTGATGCTATGCGGAGTTGCAGTATGGCGGTTCGATCCCCCGACCGGGAGATGGTGATCAACAAATTAAACTAACGGGTGCATCACTGTCGGCTAAGTTAGCACATGGAAATTGAAGCCGCACGTTGCCAGTGCGTCAATAAAATAAAAATACAGAGCCGTGCCGGAGTCAGAGTACAATAGGCGTAAAAGCCTAGGATTGATTGTGACAGATGCATCCACAGATAGTCCCATATGAATCGTCAGTGTGTCAGTATATCAGACATGTGAAAACTGGTCGGCCAATCCTTGACTTTTAGTCTTGGTGCGGTGGTCCAGTGGAAAGATGTCTGGTTGCTGATGCTATGCGGAGTTGCAGTATGGCGGTTCGATCCCCCGACCGGGAGATGGTGATCAACAAATTAAACTAACGGGTGCATCACTGTCGGCTAAGTTAGCACATGGAAATTGAAGCCGCACGTTGCCAGTGCGTCAATAAAATAAAAATACATATACTGCCAGAGCCGTGCTGGAGTCAGAGTACAATAGGCGTAAAAGCCTAGGATTGATTGTGACAGATGCATCCACAGATAGTCCAATATGAATCGTCAGTGTGTCAGTATATCAGACATGTGAAAACTGGTCGGCCAATCCTTGACTTTCAGTCTTGGTGCGGTGGTCCAGTGGAAAGATGTCTGGTTGCTGATGCTATGCGGAGTTGCAGTATGGCGGTTCGATCCCCCGACCGGGAGATGGTGATCAACAAATTAAACTAACGGGTGCATCACTGTCGGCTAAGTTAGCACATGGAAATTGAAGCTGCACGTTGCCAGTGCGTCAATAAAATAAAAATACATATACTGCCAGAGCCGTGCTGGAGTCAGAGTACAATAGGCGTAAAAGCCTAGGATTGATTGTGACAGATGCATCCACAGATAGTCCCATATGAATCGTCAGTGTGTCAGTATATCAGACATGTGAAAACTGGTCGGCCAATCCTTGACTTTTAGTCTTGGTGCGGTGGTCCAGTGGAAAGATGTCTGGTTGCTGATGCTATGCGGAGTTGCAGTATGGCGGTTCGATCCCCCGACCGGGAGATGGTGATCAACAAATTAAACTAACGGGTGCATCACTGTCGGCTAAGTTAGCACATGGAAATTGAAGCCGCACGTTGCCAGTGCGTCAATAAAATAAAAATACATATACTGCCAGAGCCGTGCTGGAGTCAGAGTACAATAGGCGTAAAAGCCTAGGATTGATTGTGACAGATGCATCCACAGATAGTCCCATATGAATCGTCAGTGTGTCAGTATATCAGACATGTGAAAACTGGTCGGCCAATCCTTGACTTTTAGTCTTGGTGCGGTGGTCCAGTGGAAAGATGTCTGGTTGCTGATGCTATGCGGAGTTGCAGTATGGCGGTTCGATCCCCCCGACCGGGAGATGGTGATCAACAAATTAAACTAACGGGTGCATCACTGTCGGCTAAGTTAGCACATGGAAATTGAAGCCGCACGTTGCCAGTGCGTCAATAAAATAAAAATACATATACTGCCAGAGCCGTGCTGGAGTCAGAGTACAATAGGCGTAAAAGCCTAGGATTGATTGTGACAGATGCATCCACAGATAGTCCCATATGAATCGTCAGTGTGTCAGTATATCAGACATGTGAAAACTGGTCGGCCAATCCTTGACTTTTAGTCTTGGTGCGGTGGTCCAGTGGAAAGATGTCTGGTTGCTGATGCTATGCGGAGTTGCAGTATGGCGGTTCGATCCCCCGACCGGGAGATGGTGATCAACAAATTAAACTAACGGGTGCATCACTGTCGGCTAAGTTAGCACATGGAAATTGAAGCCGCACGTTGCCAGTGCGTCAATAAAATAAAAATACATATACTGCCAGAGCCGTGCTGGAGTCAGAGTACAATAGGCGTAAAAGCCTAGGATTGATTGTGACAGATGCATCCACAGATAGTCCCATATGAATCGTCAGTGTGTCAGTATATCAGACATGTGAAAACTGGTCGGCCAATCCTTGACTTTTAGTCTTGGTGCGGTGGTCCAGTGGAAAGATGTCTGGTTGCTGATGCTATGCGGAGTTGCAGTATGGCGGTTCGATCCCCCGACCGGGAGATGGTGATCAACAAATTAAACTAACGGGTGCATCATTGTCGGCTAAGTTAGCACATGGAAATTGAAGCCGCACGTTGCCAGTGCGTCAATAAAATAAAAATACATATACTGCCAGAGCCGTGCTGGAGTCAGAGTACAATAGGCGTAAAAGCCTAGGATTGATTGTGACAGATGCATCCACAGATAGTCCCATATGAATCGTCAGTGTGTCAGTATATCAGACATGTGAAAACTGGTCGGCCAATCCTTGACTTTTAGTCTTGGTGCGGTGGTCCAGTGGAAAGATGTCTGGTTGCTGATGCTATGCGGAGTTGCAGTATGGCGGTTCGATCCCCCGACCGGGAGATGGTGATCAACAAATTAAACTAACGGGTGCATCACTGTCGGCTAAGTTAGCACATGGAAATTGAAGCCGCACGTTGCCAGTGCGTCAATAAAATAAAAATACATATACTGCCAGAGCCGTGCTGGAGTCAGAGTACAATAGGCGTAAAAGCCTAGGATTGATTGTGACAGATGCATCCACAGATAGTCCCATATGAATCGTCAGTGTGTCAGTATATCAGACATGTGAAAACTGGTCGGCCAATCCTTGACTTTTAGTCTTGGTGCGGTGGTCCAGTGGAAAGATGTCTGGTTGCTGATGCTATGCGGAGTTGCAGTATGGCGGTTCGATCCCCCGACCGGGAGATGGTGATCAACAAATTAAACTAACGGGTGCATCACTGTCGGCTAAGTTAGCACATGGAAATTGAAGCCGCACGTTGCCAGTGCGTCAATAAAATAAAAATACATATACTGCCAGAGCCGTGCTGGAGTCAGAGTACAATAGGCGTAAAAGCCTAGGATTGATTGTGACAGATGCATCCACAGATAGTCCCATATGAATCGTCAGTGTGTCAGTATATCAGACATGTGAAAACTGGTCGGCCAATCCTTGACTTTTAGTCTTGGTGCGGTGGTCCAGTGGAAAGATGTCTGGTTGCTGATGCTATGCGGAGTTGCAGTATGGCGGTTCGATCCCCCGACCGGGAGATGGTGATCAACAGATTAAACTAACGGGTGCATCACTGTCGGCTAAGCTAGCACATGGAAATTGAAGCCGCACATTGCCAGTGCGTCAATAAAATAAAAATACATATACTGCCAGAGCCGTGCTGGAGTCAGAGTACAATAGGCGTAAAAGCCTAGGATTGATTGTGACAGATGCATCCACAGATAGTCCTATATGAATCGTCAGTGTGTCAGTATATCAGACATGTGAAAACTGGTCGGCCAATCCTTGACTTTTAGTCTTGGTGCGGTGGTCCAGTGGAAAGATGTCTGGTTGCTGATGCTATGCGGAGTTGCAGTATGGCGGTTCGATCCCCCGACCGGGAGATGGTGATCAACAAATTAAACTAACGGGTGCATCACTGTCGGCTAAGTTAGCACATGGAAATTGAAGCCGCACGTTGCCAGTGCGTCAATAAAATAAAAATACATATACTGCCAGAGCCGTGCTGGAGTCAGAGTACAATAGGCGTAAAAGCCTAGGATTGATTGTGACAGATGCATCCACAGATAGTCCCATATGAATCGTCAGTGTGTCAGTATATAAGACATGTGAAAACCGGTCGGCCAATCCTCGACTTTTAGTCTTGGTGCGGTGGTCCAGTGGAAAGATGTCTGGTTGCTGATGCTATGCGGAGTTGCAGTATGGCGGTTCGATCCCCCGACCGGGAGATGGTGATCAACAAATTAAACTAACGGGTGCATCACTGTCGGCTAAGCTAGCACATGGAAATTGAAGCCGCACGTTGCCAGTGCGTCAATAAAATAAAAATACATATACTGCCAGAGCCGTGCTGGAGTCAGAGTACAATAGGCGTAAAAGCCTAGGATTGATTGTGACAGATGCATCCACAGATAGTCCCATATGAATCGTCAGTGTGTCAGTATATCAGACATGTGAAAACTGGTCGGCCAATCCTTGACTTTTAGTCTTGGTGCGGTGGTCCAGTGGAAAGATGTCTGGTTGCTGATGCTATGCGGAGTTGCAGTATGGCGGTTCGATCCCCCGACTGGGAGATGGTGATCAACAAATTAAACTAACGGGTGCATCACTGTCGGCTAAGCTAGCACATGGAAATTGAAGCCGCACATTGCCAGAGCGTCAATAAAATAAAAATACATATACTGCCAGAGCCGTGCTGGAGTCAGAGTACAATAGGCGTAAAAGCCTAGGATTGATTGTGACAGATGCATCCACAGATAGTCCTATATGAATCGTCAGTGTGTCAGTATATCAGACATGTGAAAACTGGTCGGCCAATCCTTGACTTTTAGTCTTGGTGCGGTGGTCCAGTGGAAAGATGTCTGGTTGCTGATGCTATGCAGAGTTGCAGTATGGCGGTTCGATCCCCCGACCGGGAGATGGTGATCAACAAATTAAACTAACGGGTGCATCACTGTCGGCTAAGTTAGCACATGGAAATTGAAGCCGCACGTTGCCAGTGCGTCAATAAAATAAAAATACATATACTGCCAGAGCCGTGCTGGAGTCAGAGTACAATAGGCGTAAAAGCCTAGGATTGATTGTGACAGATGCATCCACAGATAGTCCCATATGAATCGTCAGTGTGTCAGTATATCAGACATGTGAAAACTGGTCCGCTAATCCTTGACTTTTAGTCTTGGTGCGGTGGTCCAGTGGAAAGATGTCTGGTTGCTGATGCTATGCGGAGTTGCAGTATGGCGGTTCGATCCCCCGACCGGGAGATGGTGATCAACAAATTAAACTAACGGGTGCATCACTGTCGGCTAAGTTAGCACATGGAAATTGAAGCCGCACGTTGCCAGTGCGTCAATAAAATAAAAATACATATACTGCCAGAGCCGTGCTGGAGTCAGAGTACAATAGGCGTAAAAGCCTAGGATTGATTGTGACAGATGCATCCACAGATAGTCCCATATGAATCGTCAGTGTGTCAGTATATCAGACATGTGAAAACTGGTCGGCCAATCCTTGACTTTTAGTCTTGGTGCGGTGGTCCAGTGGAAAGATGTCTGGTTGCTGATGCTATGCGGAGTTGCAGTATGGCGGTTCGATCCCCCGACCGGGAGATGGTGATCAACAAATTAAACTAACGGGTGCATCACTGTCGGCTAAGTTAGCACATGGAAATTGAAGCCGCACGTTGCCAGTGCGTCAATAAAATAAAAATACATATACTGCCAGAGCCGTGCTGGAGTCAGAGTACAATAGGCGTAAAAGCCTAGGATTGATTGTGACAGATGCATCCACAGATAGTCCCATATGAATCGTCAGTGTGTCAGTATATCAGACATGTGAAAACTGGTCGGCCAATCCTTGACTTTTAGTCTTGGTGCGGTGGTCCAGTGGAAAGATGTCTGGTTGCTGATGCTATGCGGAGTTGCAGTATGGCGGTTCGATCCCCCGACCGGGAGATGGTGATCAACAAATTAAACTAACGGGTGCATCACTGTCGGCTAAGTTAGCACATGGAAATTGAAGCCGCACGTTGCCAGTGCGTCAATAAAATAAAAATACATATACTGCCAGAGCCGTGCTGGAGTCAGAGTACAATAGGCGTAAAAGCCTAGGATTGATTGTGACAGATGCATCCACAGATAGTCCCATATGAATCGTCAGTGTGTCAGTATATCAGACATGTGAAAACTGGTCGGCCAATCCTTGACTTTTAGTCTTGGTGCGGTGGTCCAGTGGAAAGATGTCTGGTTGCTGATGCTATGCGGAGTTGCAGTATGGCGGTTCGATCCCCCGACCGGGAGATGGTGATCAACAAATTAAACTAACGGGTGCATCACTGTCGGCTAAGTTAGCACATGGAAATTGAAGCCGCACGTTGCCAGTGCGTCAATAAAATAAAAATACATATACTGCCAGAGCCGTGCTGGAGTCAGAGTACAAGAGGCGTAAAAGCCTAGGATTGATTGTGACAGATGCATCCACAGATAGTCCCATATGAATCGTCAGTGTGTCAGTATATCAGACATGTGAAAACTGGTCGGCCAATCCTTGACTTTTAGTCTTGGTGCGGTGGTCCAGTGGAAAGATGTCTGGTTGCTGATGCTATGCGGAGTTGCAGTATGGCGGTTCGATCCCCCGACCGGGAGATGGTGATCAACAAATTAAACTAACGGGTGCATCACTGTCGGCTAAGTTAGCACATGGAAATTGAAGCCGCACGTTGCCAGTGCGTCAATAAAATAAAAATACATATACTGCCAGAGCCGTGCTGGAGTCAGAGTACAATAGGCGTAAAAGCCTAGGATTGATTGTGACAGATGCATCCACAGATACTCCCATATGAATCGTCAGTGTGTCAGTATATCAGACATGTGAAAACTGGTCGGCCAATCCTTGACTTTTAGTCTTGGTGCGGTGGTCCAGTGGAAAGATGTCTGGTTGCTGATGCTATGCGGAGTTGCAGTATGGCGGTTCGATCCCCCGACCGGGAGATGGTGATCAACAAATTAAACTAACGGGTGCATCACTGTCGGCTAAGTTAGCACATGGAAATTGAAGCCGCACGTTGCCAGTGCGTCAATAAAATAAAAATACATATACTGCCAGAGCCGTGCTGGAGTCAGAGTACAATAGGCGTAAAAGCCTAGGATTGATTGTGACAGATGCATCCACAGATAGTCCCATATGAATCGTCAGTGTGTCAGTATATCAGACATGTGAAAACTGGTCGGCCAATCCTTGACTTTTAGTCTTGGTGCGGTGGTCCAGTGGAAAGATGTCTGGTTGCTGATGCTATGCGGAGTTGCAGTATGGCGGTTCGATCCCCCGACCGGGAGATGGTGATCAACAAATTAAACTAACGGGTGCATCACTGTCGGCTAAGTTAGCACATGGAAATTGAAGCCGCACGTTGCCAGTGCGTCAATAAAATAAAAATACATATACTGCCAGAGCCGTGCTGGAGTCAGAGTACAATAGGCGTAAAAGCCTAGGATTGATTGTGACAGATGCATCCACAGATAGTCCCATATGAATCGTCAGTGTGTCAGTATATCAGACATGTGAAAACTGGTCGGCCAATCCTTGACTTTTAGTCTTGGTGCGGTGGTCCAGTGGAAAGATGTCTGGTTGCTGATGCTATGCGGAGTTGCAGTATGGCGGTTCGATCCCGCGACCGGGAGATGGTGATCAACAAATTAAACTAACGGGTGCATCACTGTCGGCTAAGTTAGCACATGGAAATTGAAGCCGCACGTTGCCAGTGCGTCAATAAAATAAAAATACATATACTGCCAGAGCCGTGCTGGAGTCAGAGTACAAGAGGCGTAAAAGCCTAGGATTGATTGTGACAGATGCATCCACAGATAGTCCCATATGAATCGTCAGTGTGTCAGTATATCAGACATGTGAAAACTGGTCGGCCAATCCTTGACTTTTAGTCTTGGTGCGGTGGTCCAGTGGAAAGATGTCTGGTTGCTGATGCTATGCGGAGTTGCAGTATGGCGGTTCGATCCCCCGACCGGGAGATGGTGATCAACAAATTAAACTAACGGGTGCATCACTGTCGGCTAAGTTAGCACATGGAAATTGAAGCCGCACGTTGCCAGTGCGTCAATAAAATAAAAATACATATACTGCCAGAGCCGTGCTGGAGTCAGAGTACAATAGGCGTAAAAGCCTAGGATTGATTGTGACAGATGCATCCACAGATACTCCCATATGAATCGTCAGTGTGTCAGTATATCAGACATGTGAAAACTGGTCGGCCAATCCTTGACTTTTAGTCTTGGTGCGGTGGTCCAGTGGAAAGATGTCTGGTTGCTGATGCTATGCGGAGTTGCAGTATGGCGGTTCGATCCCCCGACCGGGAGATGGTGATCAACAAATTAAACTAACGGGTGCATCACTGTCGGCTAAGTTAGCACATGGAAATTGAAGCCGCACGTTGCCAGTGCGTCAATAAAATAAAAATACATATACTGCCAGAGCCGTGCTGGAGTCAGAGTACAATAGGCGTAAAAGCCTAGGATTGATTGTGACAGATGCATCCACAGATAGTCCCATATGAATCGTCAGTGTGTCAGTATATCAGACATGTGAAAACTGGTCGGCCAATCCTTGACTTTTAGTCTTGGTGCGGTGGTCCAGTGGAAAGATGTCTGGTTGCTGATGCTATGCGGAGTTGCAGTATGGCGGTTCGATCCCCCGACCGGGAGATGGTGATCAACAAATTAAACTAACGGGTGCATCACTGTCGGCTAAGTTAGCACATGGAAATTGAAGCCGCACGTTGCCAGTGCGTCAATAAAATAAAAATACATATACTGCCAGAGCCGTGCTGGAGTCAGAGTACAATAGGCGTAAAAGCCTAGGATTGATTGTGACAGATGCATCCACAGATAGTCCCATATGAATCGTCAGTGTGTCAGTATATCAGACATGTGAAAACTGGTCGGCCAATCCTTGACTTTTAGTCTTGGTGCGGTGGTCCAGTGGAAAGATGTCTGGTTGCTGATGCTATGCGGAGTTGCAGTATGGCGGTTCGATCCCCCGACCGGGAGATGGTGATCAACAAATTAAACTAACGGGTGCATCACTGTCGGCTAAGTTAGCACATGGAAATTGAAGCCGCACGTTGCCAGTGCGTCAATAAAATAAAAATACATATACTGCCAGAGCCGTGCTGGAGTCAGAGTACAATAGGCGTAAAAGCCTAGGATTGATTGTGACAGATGCATCCACAGATAGTCCCATATGAATCGTCAGTGTGTCAGTATATCAGACATGTGAAAACTGGTCGGCCAATCCTTGACTTTTAGTCTTGGTGCGGTGGTCCAGTGGAAAGATGTCTGGTTGCTGATGCTATGCGGAGTTGCAGTATGGCGGTTCGATCCCCCGACCGGGAGATGGTGATCAACAAATTAAACTAACGGGTGCATCACTGTCGGCTAAGTTAGCACATGGAAATTGAAGCCGCACGTTGCCAGTGCGTCAATAAAATAAAAATACATATACTGCCAGAGCCGTGCTGGAGTCAGAGTACAAGAGGCGTAAAAGCCTAGGATTGATTGTGACAGATGCATCCACAGATAGTCCCATATGAATCGTCAGTGTGTCAGTATATCAGACATGTGAAAACTGGTCGGCCAATCCTTGACTTTTAGTCTTGGTGCGGTGGTCCAGTGGAAAGATGTCTGGTTGCTGATGCTATGCGGAGTTGCAGTATGGCGGTTCGATCCCCCGACCGGGAGATGGTGATCAACAAATTAAACTAACGGGTGCATCACTGTCGGCTAAGTTAGCACATGGAAATTGAAGCCGCACGTTGCCAGTGCGTCAATAAAATAAAAATACATATACTGCCAGAGCCGTGCTGGAGTCAGAGTACAATAGGCGTAAAAGCCTAGGATTGATTGTGACAGATGCATCCACAGATACTCCCATATGAATCGTCAGTGTGTCAGTATATCAGACATGTGAAAACTGGTCGGCCAATCCTTGACTTTTAGTCTTGGTGCGGTGGTCCAGTGGAAAGATGTCTGGTTGCTGATGCTATGCGGAGTTGCAGTATGGCGGTTCGATCCCCCGACCGGGAGATGGTGATCAACAAATTAAACTAACGGGTGCATCACTGTCGGCTAAGTTAGCACATGGAAATTGAAGCCGCACGTTGCCAGTGCGTCAATAAAATAAAAATACATATACTGCCAGAGCCGTGCTGGAGTCAGAGTACAATAGGCGTAAAAGCCTAGGATTGATTGTGACAGATGCATCCACAGATAGTCCCATATGAATCGTCAGTGTGTCAGTATATCAGACATGTGAAAACTGGTCGGCCAATCCTTG
This sequence comes from Chaetoderma sp. LZ-2023a, assembly GCA_034401795.1. NCBI lineage: Eukaryota > Metazoa > Mollusca > Caudofoveata > Chaetodermatida > Chaetodermatidae > Chaetoderma > Chaetoderma sp. LZ-2023a. The sequence continues at coordinate 45,205,869 of CM067365.1, forward strand.
ACTTTTAGTCTTGGTGCGGTGGTCCAGTGGAAAGATGTCTGGTTGCTGATGCTATGCGGAGTTGCAGTATGGCGGTTCGATCCCGCGACCGGGAGATGGTGATCAACAAATTAAACTAACGGGTGCATCACTGTCGGCTAAGTTAGCACATGGAAATTGAAGCCGCACGTTGCCAGTGCGTCAATAAAATAAAAATACATATACTGCCAGAGCCGTGCTGGAGTCAGAGTACAATAGGCGTAAAAGCCTAGGATTGATTGTGACAGATGCATCCACAGATAGTCCCATATGAATCGTCAGTGTGTCAGTATATCAGACATGTGAAAACTGGTCGGCCAATCCTTGACTTTTAGTCTTGGTGCGGTGGTCCAGTGGAAAGATGTCTGGTTGCTGATGCTATGCGGAGTTGCAGTATGGCGGTTCGATCCCCCGACCGGGAGATGGTGATCAACAAATTAAACTAACGGGTGCATCACTGTCGGCTAAGTTAGCACATGGAAATTGAAGCCGCACGTTGCCAGTGCGTCAATAAAATAAAAATACATATACTGCCAGAGCCGTGCTGGAGTCAGAGTACAAGAGGCGTAAAAGCCTAGGATTGATTGTGACAGATGCATCCACAGATAGTCCCATATGAATCGTCAGTGTGTCAGTATATCAGACATGTGAAAACTGGTCGGCCAATCCTTGACTTTTAGTCTTGGTGCGGTGGTCCAGTGGAAAGATGTCTGGTTGCTGATGCTATGCGGAGTTGCAGTATGGCGGTTCGATCCCCCGACCGGGAGATGGTGATCAACAAATTAAACTAACGGGTGCATCACTGTCGGCTAAGTTAGCACATGGAAATTGAAGCCGCACGTTGCCAGTGCGTCAATAAAATAAAAATACATATACTGCCAGAGCCGTGCTGGAGTCAGAGTACAATAGGCGTAAAAGCCTAGGATTGATTGTGACAGATGCATCCACAGATACTCCCATATGAATCGTCAGTGTGTCAGTATATCAGACATGTGAAAACTGGTCGGCCAATCCTTGACTTTTAGTCTTGGTGCGGTGGTCCAGTGGAAAGATGTCTGGTTGCTGATGCTATGCGGAGTTGCAGTATGGCGGTTCGATCCCCCGACCGGGAGATGGTGATCAACAAATTAAACTAACGGGTGCATCACTGTCGGCTAAGTTAGCACATGGAAATTGAAGCCGCACGTTGCCAGTGCGTCAATAAAATAAAAATACATATACTGCCAGAGCCGTGCTGGAGTCAGAGTACAATAGGCGTAAAAGCCTAGGATTGATTGTGACAGATGCATCCACAGATAGTCCCATATGAATCGTCAGTGTGTCAGTATATCAGACATGTGAAAACTGGTCGGCCAATCCTTGACTTTTAGTCTTGGTGCGGTGGTCCAGTGGAAAGATGTCTGGTTGCTGATGCTATGCGGAGTTGCAGTATGGCGGTTCGATCCCGCGACCGGGAGATGGTGATCAACAAATTAAACTAACGGGTGCATCACTGTCGGCTAAGTTAGCACATGGAAATTGAAGCCGCACGTTGCCAGTGCGTCAATAAAATAAAAATACATATACTGCCAGAGCCGTGCTGGAGTCAGAGTACAATAGGCGTAAAAGCCTAGGATTGATTGTGACAGATGCATCCACAGATAGTCCCATATGAATCGTCAGTGTGTCAGTATATCAGACATGTGAAAACTGGTCGGCCAATCCTTGACTTTTAGTCTTGGTGCGGTGGTCCAGTGGAAAGATGTCTGGTTGCTGATGCTATGCGGAGTTGCAGTATGGCGGTTCGATCCCCCGACCAGGAGATGGTGATCAACAAATTAAACTAACGGGTGCATCACTGTCGGCTAAGTTAGCACATGGAAATTGAAGCCGCACGTTGCCAGTGCGTCAATAAAATAAAAATACATATACTGCCAGAGCCGTGCTGGAGTCAGAGTACAATAGGCGTAAAAGCCTAGGATTGATTGTGACAGATGCATCCACAGATAGTCCCATATGAATCGTCAGTGTGTCAGTATATCAGACATGTGAAAACTGGTCGGCCAATCCTTGACTTTTAGTCTTGGTGCGGTGGTCCAGTGGAAAGATGTCTGGTTGCTGATGCTATGCGGAGTTGCAGTATGGCGGTTCGATCCCCCGACCGGGAGATGGTGATCAACAAATTAAACTAACGGGTGCATCACTGTCGGCTAAGTTAGCACATGGAAATTGAAGCCGCACGTTGCCAGTGCGTCAATAAAATAAAAATACATATACTGCCAGAGCCGTGCTGGAGTCAGAGTACAAGAGGCGTAAAAGCCTAGGATTGATTGTGACAGATGCATCCACAGATAGTCCCATATGAATCGTCAGTGTGTCAGTATATCAGACATGTGAAAACTGGTCGGCCAATCCTTGACTTTTAGTCTTGGTGCGGTGGTCCAGTGGAAAGATGTCTGGTTGCTGATGCTATGCGGAGTTGCAGTATGGCGGTTCGATCCCCCGACCGGGAGATGGTGATCAACAAATTAAACTAACGGGTGCATCACTGTCGGCTAAGTTAGCACATGGAAATTGAAGCCGCACGTTGCCAGTGCGTCAATAAAATAAAAATACATATACTGCCAGAGCCGTGCTGGAGTCAGAGTACAAGAGGCGTAAAAGCCTAGGATTGATTGTGACAGATGCATCCACAGATAGTCCCATATGAATCGTCAGTGTGTCAGTATATCAGACATGTGAAAACTGGTCGGCCAATCCTTGACTTTTAGTCTTGGTGCGGTGGTCCAGTGGAAAGATGTCTGGTTGCTGATGCTATGCGGAGTTGCAGTATGGCGGTTCGATCCCCCGACCAGGAGATGGTGATCAACAAATTAAACTAACGGGTGCATCACTGTCGGCTAAGTTAGCACATGGAAATTGAAGCCGCACGTTGCCAGTGCGTCAATAAAATAAAAATACATATACTGCCAGAGCCGTGCTGGAGTCAGAGTACAATAGGCGTAAAAGCCTAGGATTGATTGTGACAGATGCATCCACAGATACTCCCATATGAATCGTCAGTGTGTCAGTATATCAGACATGTGAAAACTGGTCGGCCAATCCTTGACTTTTAGTCTTGGTGCGGTGGTCCAGTGGAAAGATGTCTGGTTGCTGATGCTATGCGGAGTTGCAGTATGGCGGTTCGATCCCCCGACCGGGAGATGGTGATCAACAAATTAAACTAACGGGTGCATCACTGTCGGCTAAGTTAGCACATGGAAATTGAAGCCGCACGTTGCCAGTGCGTCAATAAAATAAAAATACATATACTGCCAGAGCCGTGCTGGAGTCAGAGTACAATAGGCGTAAAAGCCTAGGATTGATTGTGACAGATGCATCCACAGATAGTCCCATATGAATCGTCAGTGTGTCAGTATATCAGACATGTGAAAACTGGTCGGCCAATCCTTGACTTTTAGTCTTGGTGCGGTGGTCCAGTGGAAAGATGTCTGGTTGCTGATGCTATGCGGAGTTGCAGTATGGCGGTTCGATCCCGCGACCGGGAGATGGTGATCAACAAATTAAACTAACGGGTGCATCACTGTCGGCTAAGTTAGCACATGGAAATTGAAGCCGCACGTTGCCAGTGCGTCAATAAAATAAAAATACATATACTGCCAGAGCCGTGCTGGAGTCAGAGTACAATAGGCGTAAAAGCCTAGGATTGATTGTGACAGATGCATCCACAGATAGTCCCATATGAATCGTCAGTGTGTCAGTATATCAGACATGTGAAAACTGGTCGGCCAATCCTTGACTTTTAGTCTTGGTGCGGTGGTCCAGTGGAAAGATGTCTGGTTGCTGATGCTATGCGGAGTTGCAGTATGGCGGTTCGATCCCCCGACCGGGAGATGGTGATCAACAAATTAAACTAACGGGTGCATCACTGTCGGCTAAGTTAGCACATGGAAATTGAAGCCGCACGTTGCCAGTGCGTCAATAAAATAAAAATACATACATACATACATGCACTAGAAAAATGTTATGGATTTTTAACTGATAGCCTATATATGTTATTGTAGCGCAGATCGTCCGGACAGGTACAGACCATCCCAGCTCAGCTGTGTATGAGACAACTGGCCCAGTTACGTTTCGAGCACGCCCCCCCCCCCCCTCCCCTAGTAGGACAGTACGCATGAATAAAGCCATATAAGAGAGACATTTTTTAAAATAGACTACGTCTATAAGATCGCGTAGAGCGCATGCGCCTACATCAGAGCTTCCCTGACAATGCACATCAGTTTTGGGAGAGAATGCATACTAAAGATGTAACGAATTGGTGCATATAATTCCTTTAAATTGTATCATGCTCGCCATTTTTGGTATCTATCAGGACCGGAATAGAACGAGGAAACCGAAACTGTTAACCATTTAAAGATCAGATTAGAAATGACCAGGTTATCATTATTTTACTCCTTAAATTATGCTCAAAATCTTGAAAACATCGTAAAAACGCGTGGATGTACTGAGTGAATGGGGAGGATGTTTATCACATCGTAATGTCCTTGCCATTCTAGCTCACACACTGATTGGCTACTGATCGGGCACTGATTGGCTGAGTGTTCTAGCTGTGACGTCAAGAGGAGTATAAAATTAGCGAAGAACTGAGAATTGAGACCACACTTCGGCGAGAGAGAATCATGGTAAGTTGTGTGGCCAGAGCAGTACAAGACGTGGGCAACTGCTTAATGACTGCTGGTTATCATACAACCACAATGGTGCCTCTCGGATTTCAGCTCGTAGTCTCTGGCACACAACCGCCGCATCTAACTTTTTGTATGCTCACGGGAAGATATCACCCGAGGGCAGTTAGATAAATAAAAAAGGAACCCTCACTTCCAACAACTTCAGAGGAGTCTTCCTGCAGATGGGTCTTGCGGCCCCTATGTAACAAACTCGTAGTAGGTAGAATGAGTGGTGATTCTTGGTGGATGACTCGTCATATCTGCCGGACCATGTTGAAAAGTGGTAATCAACCTCCGTGCAATGTATCGTGTGTAATATTTAACTTTTATACCACAGTCTAGTGGGACTTTGCCTGGTGCACCGCACAAGCTATGCAGTGCAGCATGTATTGTGTACACAGAAGATGCACATTCATTATTCAACTTTCAACTGTAGCCCTTCATTAGTACAGGGCAGCTTCCAACCTCCGCTACAGTACAGAACTTTTTGCACTCTGTTTAGATTAGAACTTGTAAAATGATATGACTATCTAGTAGACATCCGCATCCACAATCATTCTTCTTCACCATCTTTGAGAGTGAGCTGCATCAATAGTTCGCCTGCGGATATTTCCCAGCAACTCGTGCCATCTCACGTTCCTCATCTCTGATGCATCATCTACAGTGGACTATGAACCTTTTCCGTACCGATGACTAATAGGTACTCATCTAACTGAAATTTTGCATTATTGTATTTTTATGTTACTCAGTATGTACTGATGACCAATAGTTACCAACCGGTCGTCTGAGACCGCATTTTATAGTTTATATTCTAACTGTATATATTATCTTTATTTTGTGCTTATGACTAATGAGCGCCACAAGGTCGTGTGACCTTATTTATTGTCAATACTGTAATAGTTGGTTATATATGGCAGCCGCCATCCTAGTTACTTGTTTTGTTTATATTATGTAAAATACTAGGACGGCAGTATGCTAGGCTACACAATACAGCAACAATAAATGTGCACTACCTTTTTGCCCCAGCATCACATTTTCACTGCGGTCACTGTTCAGGTTCTCATTAAGCGAACCTGGCATGTGATCGACTAAACCTGGCTATTCTGCCTCGATAGGATAGGTTTAAAAGTAATTAGGGATGATCGCTCGTTAGGAGTCATTTGTGTAAGCCTCTTTGCTGGATGTAGCGGATATGTAACACCACGCACTGGCTAGGTGGTATACATTGGCCATATACCTTAGGGTCTCCTTATTAATAGATGAGTGATTGTCACTTCCTACGCTCCTCCAGCCGCAAGACTTATACTTGTCTGGACCTCCCAAACTATTGGGCTTTCCATGCGGTGAAGATTAAAGTGTCGATTCCGCAATCATCCCCTCTGTATCTTCGGATACCAGTTAGTTTAGATATCCATGTCAAAGTAGGAAGCACTGCGAAAACATTATATTATTTCAAGCGGCCAGCAGTGCATCTCTGGGCATACTTAACATATCCCTAACGACAGGTAAATGTTAGTCCCATGGTTCGGATCTTCCCTCTAACTCTTCACAGTGACTGGGCGCGGTCTTGGAACCCACCACGCCCTCACGGGAAGTTCACGTTATATATCTGTCTCCTCCTCCCCACCATAAAGTATATATGCGCTTTTCAATTGCTTATGTAAATATGTCTTGTCCTAGTTATGTTGTATGTGGTTCCGTTGTGGGAAGTAACAGGATCGTTATACAATTCTGAAGCTCACACCGTGACATGACCGCACACTGTCTATCTGAGGGGGTTGCTCCATAAGATGACCATATGGAAACCGAGCATTTCCGCCAGTCAGAATCATGTATTTAAAGATAGGCAGAAATCCCTGCCACTTGCGGCCTAAGCCTGGAACATGGACCTAACAGCTAACGGTTAGTTTAAGATTTAGCAGAAGGACTGCATAAATAAAGTGGCAACAACCAATACAGTATCTTTAACCTATATACGATGACGGTGTTGAATTCTCCGGAAATCATCTACCCCCATCTCCACGTAATACAGTGTGCACCACAACAACGTACAGTTTCACTAGGTTGACACACACTACACGCTTTTTGCCAGCTCTCTTCCTCCGCTTCGGCGTTGAATGCATTTTCCGGTGATGGATGCCTGCGCAAGTCACTTTCCTCTCACAACAATAATATTTTGTTAGGGGTATAATGGTTTACATTAAACTACATAAGTGACTGCGTTAGGACCCTCCTTTGCAGGGATACCTTGCGGATTTAACGATCGGCGAGGTACCTCTGACGAGCCCAGGATAGACAAGACACCAACTTAGTTCTATGTACTATATTTTCTCTCTCATACTAGCGAACGAGTAGTATTGTTTGTTTGTATATATCATTTTATTAATTTTATCTAGACTCCTAAATCGAGTAATACCGGTGACATGAACAATTGAGATGAGACGGTGTGGTTCAATCTCGGTGGCAATGGTCACACAGCTCTAGAAGTCAGTCTTTGTACATTCCAGAGAGTTGCAAAACAAGATCCGTAACCCCAAGAACTGATGTTAACCAGTTAAACTACGCATCATGCACATGCAGTGATGGGGGACAAAATGGATGGGCCAGCGTGTACCCCCCGGAGGCTACATTATCTATGATAGATCCCGGATGTGAAAATAAAATCCTTGTTATGCATGACTGCTGGCTGGCTGATTACTATTTACCAGACAATAATTTCAATGCTCAACGATAAATGTGCAATTTTATGTCACATATAGACTGGTGGCTTTCAATAATTTCAATGTTCAGAGATAAATGTGCAATTTTACAGGTGTTAATATCGGCGTTCTGGTGGTTCAATCGGTTAGAGTCTAGGCATTTCGATCGAAACCAGCCATGGATGGATTCAAACCCTACTCAAGACCTCACCTAGATAGTACCTAAATTCCGAAATAAACCGGATACTATGGTGTAGTGGTACAATGACCGTGACTTCATCATGCCCATGCATGCTGCGCATGTATTTGTATGGCGCATGTCTAAAATTCCTATGCCTCAGAAATTGAGAGGGTGATGGGAGCCACAGATCACCGAGTGGCTGCCAGTGGAGGGTGGCGGTATCATTTTAATTCTGACCATACTATTTAATCTGTTTTTGGTACATTGATGTCTGTATTCCTTTATTTTATCATGTAAACACAGCTTTCAGTCCCGTTTCTTGATACGATCACATGTGTAATATTCTCCGAAAGTTTTTCATTGGTTAGATAACATAACATGTAAGAAATCCTTTTATTGGTTAAATAATGTTTAATAATCACACATGCCTGTGACACCACAAATGTATCCTAGCGAAGATGACTGCGAAAATGTATATGTGATGGGATACATAATGTTGTTTGTTTAAATTTATATATACACCTGTGCAAAAGTTAAGCACCAGCAAAAACAATAGAACGTAGAAACATGATGGTACAACTAGGCTGCCATACTTTTTGTCCCCGCGTTAGCTGACATAATTCCAAGTACGAAATGCACATGCATGCATGACTTCACGCCGCTTGATGTCCGTGCGTGGCGGGAAACAGCACACGGGTTCAGTTATGTAAAAGTCCAGTTTGAGGTGTAGAACATTACATACAGATTTAGGCGACAAGATTAGGAATGTTGTGTTCATGACCATGGTTTATTTGTACAGAGAGAATTAGCTCTTGATTGTGAACCGCTATGGCAAGACGAAGGTTAAGTGATCGTGTGAAATGGCAAATCATAGGCATGCATACCACTGGTATGTCATGCAGAGAGATTGGCAGACAGCTGAACATTGACCATATTGTAATCAGTCGTTTGATTGCAAAACATGGGCAAACTAACGAGGTGAAGGACAGGCCTAGATCTGGAAGACCGAAGAAGACTACTGCCCGTGATGATCGAGCCCTAGTACGCCTTGTTATGAGATCTCCATTCACCAACAGCAGAGTGCTCAGCCAGCAATGGGAAACGCGCAATAGAGTGTCAATGTCTACCGTCAAAAGGAGACTGTATGCTGCTGGCATGAAAGCTAGGAGACCTGTCAGACGTCCTCTCCTCACTGCACACCAGAAAGAGAAGCGTCTGAGGTGGTGCAACGAAAGAAGACACTGGAACATGAGATCCTGGAGACGGGTACACTGGTCCGATGAAAGTCGGTTCCTGCTTCATGCCACAGATGGTCGAACTCGTGTATGGAGGTCCAGACGCACGGCGTACGACCAACGTAACATCATGGAAGAAGTTCCATTTGGTGGAGGTTCCATTATGATATGGGGGTGCATCTCATTTGATTGTAAGCTGGATCTGTTGACTGTACCTGGAACACTAAATGGACAAAGATATCAAGATTCCATACTGGATAGAGTTGTGGTCCCTCATTTTGTAAATCATGCACCTGGAACCCACCCTATATTCATGGATGACAACGCCCGACCACATCGTGCTAGAGCTGTGCATGAATACCTCCGCCAGAATGCCATCGAAACCCTACCATGGCCAGCAAGGAGCCCTGACATGAACCCTATTGAGCATATCTGGGACATTCTGGGAAACATGGTGAGAAGGAGGGATCCTCCTGTGCAGAACCTACAGGAATTAACAGACGCACTCCATCTTGAATGGCAACGAATACCACAATGGCGTATCAGTCGGTTGGTGACCAGCATGAGACGTCGTGTCCAGGCCGTCATCCAGGCACAAGGTGGATATACCCGGTATTAATAATGACAGTCTCAAACTCGTGCACAGATGTTAAACTTCGTTTTCAGACACCATTAATGACAATCTAGCCACGTGTGTCAACTGTAGGGCAATAGTTGTCAGTTGTGTCAACGTAACCATATTCAGGCCTCGTTTTCAAGTTCAAACAAAAACATACAGTGTTTCCCCACCATCATAATCAGCATTCCTCTAGTTGCATTATTACCTCTTGCACTAAGATGGATGGGTACATAAATGTTTATGCTATTGCTTTCTTCATAGCACATGAATATACCCTCGCATGTGCGTAAAAATAGGGTGGTGCTTAACTTTGCACAGGTGTATATATATACTACTTAGTGAAATAAATTTTAAATGTTTGGATTAAGCGTAATTTCAAGTCCGAAATATCGATGTTTTGTTTGTCATTATTTTTTGTGATGCATTGGTCAGAAATCTTAATAAAAAATGGACCAGAGCGACGAAAACAAACAGTGCAAAACTGTGCATTTAAACAGATTTTAGAGACCGACTTTATCAGAAAATATTTCAAAACCAGTTTAAATAGACTCGGTCACGATTCATATCACTATTATCAACTTCGTCGAAAATTATCAAGTTGCACTTGCTAAAGATCATGCAATTTGATACTTTTCGATGAGATCAATAATAGTGATATGACATAGAACCCTGTTCCAGATCCTCTCTATATATATATATTACATGAAACCGTGCCATTCAGCTGGTTATCTTGAAGCCTTTACAAAGAATATAATATCCACAACGTAACCATGCCAAATAGATACCTAAGGGGAGACATTAAATGCTATTTTTTGAAAATTTAGATCTGAATTTGCAATTCCTAGATCAAATAACATGACCTGTCAATGAAAATCTAGTTTTTACCGATGATGTTGTTATCTTTCAGGATGTCCAGATGATAGTCATGATTGCGATGACCCATGTCTAGCAAATACATGTCCCGCTCATTCCAATTCAGTCTGCAAGTAAGAATGTTATTACATATATTCATAAGAATTAGTTCATGTAGGAACTGTTGGCCATCTCAACAAATATCTTTAACTCAGTTTCAAAGAAAACCCACTAGAAAGTCATTGGAAAGAACTGTATCCTCTTTACCATTCTGTGTGTATACTTGTGTAAAAGGAAAACTACAACCAGTCTGTGCAGATGCATATGCAAACAGAAGACTAGGATTGTATATGGTACAAAATGCGGGTAATATAATTATATATATATATATATATATATATATATATATATATATATATATATGGGGTATTATTATTATTATTATTATTATTATTATTATTATTATTATTTTTATTATTACTCAGGTCTTATGGGTGTGGTGGTTGTGATTTCGGATTCTATCTGAATGAAACTAAGGTTGACTGTGGTAAGGTCCAATTCTGTTATGCTATAATTAATTCATAGGTTAATGTATCAACATCTATCACTCATAATTTATTGCTATATTACATGCATGATGATCATTCAAACCATTATATTTTCAACGAAATTATATGAGACATTTCAATGGTAGCAATATGCTGGAAAATACCGGAGAATAGTAATTTTTCTAAGATGGTGTTTCGAATTGAGTAGTAGTAGTAGTAGTAGTGGTGGTAGTAGTAGTAGTAGTAGTAGTAGTAGTAGTAGTAGTAGTAGTAGTAGTAGTAGTAGTAGTAGTAGTAGTAGTAGTAGCGGTGGCAGTGGCATCAGCAGCAGTGGACACCGCAGTTGAACGACACACAATAACCATTATCGCCCATGGCTGTTATCTTTCAGGATGCCCAGACGATGGTCATGTTTGTGATGACCCATGTCCAGCAAATACATGTCCTGCGTATTCCAATGCAATCTGCAAGTAAGAAATCCTATCACATATATCCATAAGAAAAGATATTAGTTCTTTTAATCAGGCACTGTTACGCATCTCAGGAAATATTTTTGTATCCCAGTTTAAAAGACAAAACCTGTACAGTCATTTACAAAACGTATCCCTTTTCATGATTCTGTGCAGACACATGTGCAAATGAAGATTAGAACTGTATAAGTTACAAGAATTGGATCCTAGGGATGTCTTAGTCTGGAATAAATAAAAAGGTTGCTGATCTGCAATGAGGCCAAAATTAGTTATATTAATTTGGCAATTTATTTTATTATGATTATTATTATTATTATTATTATTATTATTATTATTATTAAGGGCTTATGGATGTGGTGGCTGTGATTTTGCATTCTATCTCAATGGAACTGAGGTTGATTGTGGTAAGATTATTGACTACCCACATTTTTATTCAAATCTGTTATGCTATAAGTAATTCAAATGGTTAATCGATCAACGTCCATCATTCATAATTTAATGATATCTTACACACATGTTATTCATTCAAGCCATTTTATTTTCATTGAAATTATATGAGACATTTCAATGTTGTCATGATAATGAAGAATATCGGAGACTATTGCAGCAGCAATAGTTAAATGACATTTATGATAACCAGTACCATCCATGGCTGTTATCTTTCAGGCTGCCCAGAAGATGGTAATATTTGTGATGACCCATGTCCAGCAAATACATGTCCAGCGCATTCCAATGCAGTCTGCAAGTAAGAATCGTATTACAAATATCCATCAAAAAATTATATAGTTCCTGCAATACAGCACTGTAACACATCTAAGGAAATATTATTGTACCTCAGTTTAGAAGACAAACACTGTAAAGTCATTTGCAAAACTTTTTCGTCTTCCTTATTCTGTGCAGACACATTGTAGATATGGGATTGTATGTGGGGAGTCATGACCCGGCAGACATCTTATATTTATGAGTTATAAGACCTCAGTGAAATTGCGTATTTGAAAGTACCAGGTGAGCTAGTGAACGGAGTAGCACCATCATAGCAGTAGGCATCATTAGGTAAGGGTGTATTTATAGAAGCATTATATCATACTAGTGGAGAGGCATGCTGGGAAGCAAAATGGCTGCTGCACTGGTTGACATGGACCGGTGCTGCCGCAACAACAGTTTCTCACGAAACTGATGCGTACATAGTGACCATATTAAGTAAGAGTTGGAATTATAGTAGGAGAGAATAGAGTAGGACACACGGTTCTGGTTTGATGATGTCTGTTAGTAAGTAAGGAGGAAAGTTGTTGCTATGACGTCGGCATACACTTTCAGTATATTCAACAGAAGTTTTGGACAATAGTTTAGAAAAGAGTATAGAGACAGGTTAGACGGGACAGACGAAAAGAATGGTTAAAAGGTTGAGTGATAGGGTCAAAAGGTTGACTGACAAGGGAATCATCAACTCCCTATAGAAAGTAAAACAACACCAGCTGGCAATGATTAACCATCGTATCCTACAGGCTTATTCGCAATAAGCAATAGGCAGGACATGGACAAAATAGCGTCCTGTAGGATTGATTGACACTAACGAAGTTTGTGTATAAACTATGTGGCAATCAAAACAGAGTATCTAAATCGGGACGAATTTGTATATCAACTATATGTCAATCAACGAGTGACCTGTGACCCCAAACGGACGAGGTAATGTTGTTGGTTAGCTGACAGATCGCATCAATTCAGAACCAGCCCAAACCGCAAAGACCTGATGAAAGGCACCCTCCATTGTAGGGAGGGTCAGAGATTTGATTGGTCAAGAGGCCGTCATAATCTAAAGATAGAATATGAGCGAATGATGGAGAAGAGAAAATCAGGAGAGTATAAAAGGGGGACTTGGCCTTTTATACGGGAGAGCTAAAATAGTCAGTTAAGGGTTAGGAGTCTAGATATAGTTGAGTTAGGTCGGGCGTCGTGTTGAAACAAAATCTGAAATATTGAAGTATGAATTAGAGATAGGGCTAGGAAACATTAATTTAAACTAAAGTAGATATAACTTAGTCAAACTTATTTTACAAGTAAATTCTTTTCTGTGTGGCAGTAAAAGTCACATTTAGATTATTGTACAGTTAGATTAATAAATCTATCACCTTGATAACCAAGGCACGAGTTTGGCTTATTCAATCTGGAGAATACGGAAGACCACCGTAACGTACCTGTACCTTCTAGCAATCAGTCATGATCAGGCCCGGAAAACAAATAGAAATATCGTTACCTACATCTATAAACGAAGCGAGCTGTTATCCATCTCTTTCGTGTTGGGTAAAGGTGGTTGTCGCAGCAACCTCACATACAAACCTTGCCCAAGGCTAAAGAGACTACAGAATCGATTATAAGTGGTGTATAAATATAAATAGTGTTTTGAAGGTACGTCATCAACACCGGTGACGTCATAAAATCTTCAACATGTGCAAATGAAGATTAGAACTGTATAAGTTACAAGAATTGGATCCTAGGGATGTCTTAGTCTGGATTAAATAAAAAGGTTGCTGATCTGCAATGAGGCCAAAATTAGTTATATTAATTTGGCAATTTATATTATTATTATTATTATTATTATTATTATTATTATTATTATTATTATTACTATTATTATTATTATTAAGGGCTTATGGATGTGGTGGCTGTGATTTTGCATTCTATCTCAATGGAACTGAGGTTGATTGTGGTAAGATTATTGACTACCCACATTTTTATTCAAATCTGTTATGCTATAAGTAATTCATAGGTTAATCGATCAACGTCCATCACTCATAATTTAATGCTATCTTACACACATGTTATTCATTCAAGCCATTTTTTTTCCATTGAAATTATATGAGACATTTCAATGTTGTCATGATAATGAAGAATATCGGAGACTATTGCAGCAGCAATGTTATTCATTCAAGCCATTTTATTTTCATTGAAATTATATGAGACATTTCAATGTTGTCATGATAATGAAGAATATCGGAGACTATTGCAGCAGCAATAGTTAAATGACATTTATGATAACCAGTACCATCCATGGCTGTTATCTTTCAGGCTGCCCAGAAGATGGTAATATGTGTGATGACCCATGTCCAGCAAATACATGTCCAGCGCATTCCAATGCAGTCTGCAAGTAAGAATGTTATTACATATTATTGTACCTCAGTTTAGCAGAGAAACACTGTAAATCATTTGCAAAACTTTTTTTTCTTCCTCATTCTGTGTAGATACATGTGCAAAAGGAAGATTAGAATTATATATGATACAAATATTGTATCATAGTCTTAGTCTGGGATCAATAAAAAGGTTTTTATCCACAATAAGGGCAAAATTAGTTATGGTAATTGGGTAGCATATTTTATTATTATTATTATTATTATTATTATTATTATTATTATTATTATTATTATTATTAAGAGCTTATGGATGTGGTGGCTGTGATTTTGCATTCTATCTCAATGGAACTGAAGTAGACTGTAGTAAGTTTATTGACTCCTCATATTTTATCCAGTTCTTTTATGCTATAATTAATCCATAGGTTAATCGATCAATGTCCATCACTTATAATTTACTGCTATCTTACACGCGTGTTCATCACTCAATCCATTATGATTTTATTGACATTAAATGAGACATTGCAATGGTGTCACTGTCATGAAAAATATCTGAGAATAATAATCTTAATACGATGTTGATTCGAATTGAGTAGTAGTAGTAGTAGTAGTAGTAGTAGTGGTAGTGGTAGTAGTAGTAGTAGTAGTAGTAGTAGTAGTAGTAGTAGTAGTAGTAGTAGTAGTAGTGGTAGTGGTAGTAGTAGTAGTAGTAGTAGTAGTAGTAGTAGTAGTAGTAGTAGTAGTAGTGGTACCGACTGCGGAAACACCAACAGCAGCAGCAGGAGCAGCAGCAATAGTTAAATGGCATTTATAATAGCCATTATCACCTATGACTGTTATCTTTCAGGGTGCCCAGAAGATGGTCATATTTGTGATGACCCATGTCCAGCAAATACATGTCCAGCCCATTCCAATGCAGTCTGCAAGTAAGAATCATATTACACAGATCCATAAGGAAACGCTTCAGTTCCTGCAATATGGTACTTTTATACATCTCAGGAAATATTATTGTACCTCAGTTTAGAAGAAAGCCACCATAAAGTCATTTACAAAACCTTTCCGTCTTCCTCATTCTGTGTAGATACATGTGCAATTAGAAGATTACAATTATATATGATACAAGAATTGGATTATAGGCAAGTGTTAGTCTGTTATCAATAAAAAGATTTGCAATAATTAGAAATATTAACTGTTTAGTTTGTTTTATTATTATTATGATTATTATTTTTATTATTATTCTTATTATTATTATTGTTGTTATTATTATTATTATTATTATTAAGAGCTTATGGATGTGGTGGCTGTGATTTTGCATTCTATCTCAATGGAACTGAAATAGACTGTGGTATGTTTATAGCTCCTCATATTTTATCCAATTCTTTCATGCTATAATTAATTCATAGGGTAATCGATCAATGTCCATCACTTATAAGTTAATTATAAGTAATAGTTTATACGCATGTTCATCTTTCAATCCCTTATAATTTCATTGACATTAAATGAGACATTTCAGTGGTGTCACTATCATGAAAAATATCTGAGAATAATAATCTTTATACGAAGTTGTTTCGAATTCAATAGTAGTAGTAGTAGTAGTAGTAGTAGTAGTAGTAGTGGTAGTAATGGTAGTAGTCGTAGTAGTCGTAGTAGTAGTAGTAGTAGTAGTAGTAGTAGTAGTAGTAGTAGTAGTAGTAGTAGTAGTAGTAGTAGTAGTAGTAGTAGTTGTAGTAGTAGTAGTGGTAGCGCCTGCGGCAGTACCAGCAGCAGCAGCAATAGTTAAATGACATTAAAAATAACCAGTATCATCCTTGGCTGTTATCTTTCAGGATGCCTAGAAGATGGTCATATTTGTGATGACCCATGTCCAGCAAATACATGTCCAGCGCATTCCAATGCATTCTGCAAGTAAGAATCCTATTACACATATCCATAAGAAAACTCATTAGTTCCTGAAATATAGCGATGTAACACATCTAAGGAAATATTATTGTACCTCAGTTTAGAAGATAAACACTGTAAAGTCATTTGCAAAACCTTTTCGTCTTCCTCATTCTGAGTAGATACATGTGCAAAATGAAGATTAGAATTATTTATGATACAAATATTGTATCATAGTCTTAGTCTGGGATCAATAAAAAGCTTTTGATCGTATATCTTATTATTATTATTATTATTATTATTATTATTATTATTATTATTATTATTATTAAGGGCTTATGGATGTGGTGGCTGTGATTTCGCATTCTATCTCAATGGAACTGAAGTTGACTGTGGTAAGTTTAGTGACACCTATTTTATCCAATTCTTTTATGCTATAATTAATTCATAGGTTAATCGGTCAATGTCCATCACTCATAAGTTAATGCTATTTTACACGCATGTTCATCTGTCAATCCATTATAATTTCATTGACGTTATTTGAGACATTTCAATGGTATCATTATCATGACGAATATCTGAGAATAATCATCTTTATAAGATGTTGTTTCGAATTGAGTAGTAGTAGTAGTAGTAGTAGTAGTAGTAGTAGTAGTAGTAGTAGTAGTAGTAGTAGTAGTAGTAGTAGTAGTAGTAGTAGTAGTAGTCGTGACTGCGGCAACAACAGAAGCAGCCACATCAGCAGAAGCAGCAGCAATAGTTAAATGACATGTATAATGACCAGTATCACCCATGGCTGTTATCTTTCAGCATGCCCAGAAGATGGTCATATTTGTGACGACCCATGTCCAGCAAATACATGTCCAGCCCATTCCGGTGCAGTCTGCAAGTAAGAATCCTATTACACATATCCATAAGAAAATTAATTATTCCTGAAATATAGCCCTGTAACACATCTAAGGAAATATTATTGTACCTCAGTTTAGAAGAGAAACACTGTAAAGTCATTTGCAAAACCTTTTCGTCTTCCTCATTCTGTGTAGATACATGTGCAAAAGGAAGATTAGAATTATATATGATACAAATATTGTATCATAGTCTTAGTCTGGGATCAATAAAAAGCTTTTGATAGTATATCTTATTATTATTATTATTATTATTATTATTATTATTATTATTATTATTATTATTATTATTATTATTATTAAGGGCTTATGGAT
This sequence comes from Chaetoderma sp. LZ-2023a, assembly GCA_034401795.1. Taxonomy (NCBI): domain Eukaryota; kingdom Metazoa; phylum Mollusca; class Caudofoveata; order Chaetodermatida; family Chaetodermatidae; genus Chaetoderma; species Chaetoderma sp. LZ-2023a. Next base: position 45,223,420 of record CM067365.1, read on the forward strand.
GTGGTGGCTGTGATTTTGCATTCTATCTCAATGGAACTGAAGTTGACTGTGGTAAGTTTATTGACTCTTCATATTTTATCCAATTCTTTTATGCTATAGTTAATTCATAGGTTAATCGATCAATGCCCATCACTCATAATTTACTGCTATCTTACACGCATGTTCATCATTCAATCCATTATAATTTTATTGACATTATATGAGACATTTCAATGGTGTCACCATCATGAAGAATATCTGAGAATAAGCATCTTTATGAGATGTTGTTTCGAATTGAGTAGTAGTAGTAGTAGTAGTAGTAGTAGTAGTAGTAGTAGTAGTAGTAGTAGTAGTAGTAGTGGTAGTAATGGTAGTAGTCGTAGTAGTAGTAGTAGTAGTCGAAGTGAACGCACGCGTTTATTTAGCTCTGCAATTGCTGCCCGAATTTGCTAGTTTCTAGCGCGATTTTGTAGATAAATTTTATACATATATTTCGTATTAGTATTTCCTTTCAAACTTGATATTTAATTTGTAAATTCTTGTCTTGGTTGGAGCGCATTTTGTGTCTCTATTTTCTAAAGGCATTCCTCTTAGCTGGCGGTTTTCGCCATTTAATAGGGCTCCTCTTACTGTGGTCAATGCAATACCTTTCTCCCCGCGCCGGTCTGCTAGTTCTATAGATCGTAGGCTAGAGCATTGTATTTGGCAAGATCGCTTGAGTGAGTGGATTTAATTCCTTTGTCATTTGTAAGCACAAGCCTAGTTCTTTAACTATATAACTCCTTATAGTCAGTTGGCTGTCCCCGGTCAACTCGAACAGACTAACAAATATATGACTTGACTATTTAATCATATATTTGTTAGCATACTTTAATCGGCTAGGTGTTAGTGAACCACTTAGAAAGTGGTTCAAACTAACAAGTATACGACTGTACTCTCTATTCGTATATTTGTTGGTAGACGTCAGGGTTTCAAAAGGGGACACTATTTATTTAGTGTTTAGCTCTTTCCCCGACGTCTTGGTGTTATATATTTGTATTATATATTGTAGTAGTATGGGGTTCTGCTTTTTATAAAACACCATGGCAACCTCATATAAGCGTACCCTGAGTCTTAAAATCACGACAAAGGCTTGGGGTGTTTCGGCAATTGAGGTGTATCATGGGTTGAAGGATGTAGTTGGGACAGGGCCAAGGGTCCTTCAAGGTCTCGTTAATGTTTCCAAATCTGTATGGAATGTCACCGTAGTTAATGAAAGTGTGAAGGAAAAGTTGCTAGACGAGGTCCTTGTCGTGAAGGGTGAGGTGTGTAATGTGGAGGAAATAGATTCTGATCGTCTATTAGTCAAGATGAAGGTTCCATTAGAGATCCCAGATGAACGGGTTATCACTGAATTGACCAAGTATGGCAAAGTGGACAAAGTAGAACACGAGACCTATCCATTTGATCGAACCTTAGAAAATGGCATCAGAAGAATTTGGTTTGAAAAGGTAGAACAACCTCTCCCAAGCAAGGTCACCATAGATGGTCGATTTATCTTGCCATTATGGTACAGGGGGCAAATCAAGGAGTGTAGAATCTGCTTAAGCACAGAACATCTTGCAACAGATTGCCCTAACAAAAACAAATGTCTAGTTTGTGGATCATCTGATCATTTTAAGTGGCGATGCCCGCAGAACAAATTTGTCAAAAAGGGTGCTGATAAAAGTGCAGAGCAAGTTGTCTCTAAAGAGAATGTCATAGAACCGGTAGCTGCTGAGATTGTAGCTGAAATTCATACTAATGGGAAGCACGTTGCTAAGGAAAATGTCATCGAACCAGTAGTTGCTGAGATTGTAGCTGAAGTCCATGTTAATGAGAAGCATGGGGAAAAAACTAAGAATCCAATCGCTGTAGTTGCAGGCAATGAAATAGAGGTTCTAGATGAGGGGCTAAGTCTTACTCCAGTAACAAGTCAATCCAAGTTTGATGAGAGAGAGGCTAGTTCCACACAAGTTGAAGATGATGATAAATACCCTCTGGAAGAGAGTTTTAATTTAGGACAAGTAAAATTCAGGTCGCAAGATACTGAAACTAACTTTGATTTTCCACTGAGTACACTCAATCCAGACGATTTAAATAATATAGAGAAAGTAATTGGTGTCTCGGATCGATTGAGTGGAACAAAGCGACAGAAAGATGGAGAGAGTTCTGAATCAGAAATAGAGGAAAGTGATATAGAAGACGATAATATGTCAGTCGCTGAATCTGATATATCCATTCAAACACAGAGTTCTAAATCACCTGATGAAATGGTCATGTACAGGTCAGAGGCAGGAGAGGTGTTAGTTCCATATGTGACGGCAAATGGTGTTAAATATAGGCATCTGCGTCATGATTCAGATATATTAAAATATAAGCATTTGGAAAAAGTTGAGATAAGTAATGCAGCGTTTGTGAGTAAAATAGGTAAATGGTCTAAGAGAGGGTGGAAAAAAACAAAATCTAGTTAGCTTAATAATGGCGGTTTTACACAGCATTTTATTACCTTTTATGCTAATTTGCACACTCAATTGTAGAGGCTTAAATAGTGACATAAAGCAACGTCACTTACTAGAGACTCTTAAAAATGAGCAGATTGACATTGCTTTGATACAGGAAACAAAAATTCAGAAGTCAGAATTATACGATAATTTAGAAAAGATTTCTGGATCCAGAATATTTTATTCGTTATCTCAAGATAATAGTGCAGGCGTAGCAATTGTTATACTCCCTCGTTGTTCAGCCTATGTAAATATTATCTCTTCAGTATCAGGTGCAAATGGTCGCTGGGTGAGAGTCACGCTAGATATACAACAAACACGTATCACGTTGCTGTGTATATATGCACCTACATCTCATCAACTACGTCGTAATTTTTTTAAGGAGATGTCTAAAACAGCACTAGATAACATCACTGAAAACTTAGTAATGGGTGGTGACTTTAATTGTGTCTTAGACAAAGAAAATGACAGGAATGCAACTTCAACTTATACTGATACATCACATAGACTCTTAAAAGAAATATGTGATAATGAAAATTTAGTGGACACCTATAGAATATCAAAACCTCATGGTAAAGATCTTACATGTTTTTCGGTAGATGGTAAAGTTGGTTCAAGGATCGACAGAATTTATGTGAATAGTTTGTTAACAGGGTACTGGAGAGATGTTAATATTAAGCCAGTTGCATTCTCCGATCATAACATGGTTTGTGTAACCTTTGCCAATGCTGACTGGGTAACAAAAGGGGTCGGGTTTTGGAAATTAAACACAACACTGTTGGGAGAAGAATTTTATAAGAATAATATAGAGAGTTGTTGGCAACATTGGATTAATAGGAAAGCATCATATAAGAGCACATTGCAATGGTGGGAGGATGTTAAACTGGATTTAAAGTATGTTTCCCGAAAGTATGCTATTAGAAAAGCACAGGAAATACGCAAACGCAAGAAAACACTTCATCGATCACTGATGAAAATTAATGCTAAAGTAAATAATGGTGAAGAGAATTATTATGAATTACTGGTTAAAATTAAAAGTAAAATAAGAGATATAGAACAATATGAGTTTGAGGGTGCAAAAATTAGAGCAAGAGCCCAGATGCACGCAGAAGGGGAAAAGCCAACCCGATATTTTTGCGCATTAGAAAAAGCACGGGCAATAGATAAGGTGATGTGCTCATTAAACATGCCGGATGGTTCAACCGTCTTTACCAACAATGAAATGAGTACTATTGTATGCAATTACTATGAGTCATTGTACAAGTCAGAGGGAATTGATGAAGATGCAAAATTGGATTTGTTAGCAAATATAGACAAAAAGGTGTCAGACACAGGCAGTGAATTTTGTGATCAACCCTTAACACTAGAAGATTTAACTAAATCCCTTAAAGGTATGAAACTAGAAAAATCACCGGGGTGTGATGGCCTTCCAGTTGAATTTTACCAAACGTTTTGGCACCTTGTAGGTCCAATAATGGAAGAATTAGGCACTGAAATTTTTGAGAAAGGCCATTTACCACCAACTATGGCTAGGGCATACGTAAGGCTAATATATAAAGGAAATGACAGACGTCTAATTCAGAACTACAGACCAATTTCTCTACTATGTGTAGACTACAAAATAATATCCAGAGCACTAACATTGAAACTAGGTAGTGTTTTAGGAGAAATCATTGGAACAGAGCAGACATGTGCTGTACCCAGGAGGACAATTCTAACCAATACCATGGTAATAAGAGACCTTATACAATTGGTTGAGAAGGATAGCATCCCTTCAGCTGTGATTGCCTTGGACAATGAAAAGGCATTTGACCGTGTGGAATGGGATTTTCTTTTTAATTCTTTGCAATCGTTTGGGTTAGGCTCAAACTTTATTAAATGGGTAAAGATTTTATATACGGATATCAAGAGTAGCTATTTAGTGAACAATCAATTATCCAGAGAAATTGTCTTAGAACGTGGTGTTAGACAGGGGTGTTCCCTATCGCCATTATTATTTGTTATTGTGATGGAATCACTTGGCATAGCATTGAGGCAAAATAATAACTTTCAAGGCATATGTATTCGTGGCATAGAAAGACCACTTAAGCTGTCACAATATGCTGATGACACAACTGTGTTTACCAGTTCAAACAATGATTTTGCAATTTTAAACCACGTACTAGAAAAGTTCCAAAATGCATCTGGTTTGAAAATCAATAAAGGAAAATCCAAAGGATTATTTCTGGGGCCATGGAAAGAGCGGAATGACCAGCCACTTGAAATCAATTGGTCTAATGATACCATTAAGATTTTAGGCATCTATTTTGGCAGGAAACCGAATACAATACAAAATTGGCATGAACGAGTATCTAAGCTTAAGAGAATATTAGCAAATTGGAAGCGTCGTCGTCTTTCAATCTTTGGTAGAGTGTTTGTTGTCAACAACTTGGCATTATCTGGGCTATGGTATACAGCATCTGTTGTACACATGCCAAAACATGTAGAAAAGGAGGTTAATGAGTTGATATTGTCATTCATATGGGAAGAAAAGAATCATTTAGTTTCCCATCGTGTTCTCAATAATGCTAAGTTAGAAGGAGGACTTGATTTAATTGATATTAAAGTGAAATGTGTTTCTTTAAGGTTAAAATTTTTGGATGATCTTATTACATCAGATGAGACGTGGGCATGTGTTTCACAAGCCCTCATGGAGAGAATTGTAGAACCATTTCTGGCGGAGCATGTTTTTACCTCAAAGAAGCCACCTCCGAATAGCCAAATGATACCAGATGTGTTTAAAGATCAAGTTAAGGAGTTAGAAATATTTGACAGATACATGCCTCCACCTACGTGCTGGAAGGAAGTACTAGAACAGCAATTGTGGGGCAATAGTAATATATGTTATAACAATGCAGTACTTTATCTACCGTCCTTTGCAAAATATGGCATTCAACATTTATCGGATATGATACACCCTCAAACACGTAGATGGATTTCAATGCAAGACGTAGCTAGAAAAACACATATGAGGCATATAGATGTCCAGCGGTTGCTAAATAAAATAAAACATGCTGTACCAATTGAATGGTTTCGTCTGCCAAATGTAAATAATAATAGTTTGACTCCACAACCCGCATTAGTTCTTGATGATGAGATGTTAAAATACAAGATGAGATTCAAGGAATGGTACCATATTATGAGACGAAAACAAGTAACATCTCCCATAGCAATTAGGAGATGGGATGACTCAAGCTATAAACCATCCAGTTGGAAAAATGTATGGAAAATCTTACATTCTCCATACATACCAAATATGGCTCGTGATTTATGGTGGCGATTACTACATCGACGGCTATGGGTGGGACACTTGACATACAAGTGCAATATTATGACTACTGATAGGTGTTACTTATGTCAAACAGACGAGGAAACAATCGAGCATTTATTTGCGGAATGTCCAATATCGTCACAATTTTGGGACTATATCAGCCAAATCTTGGCAAAATTTGGAGCGAAGCCCATTGTTCTAGACACGCATGTAGTCTTATTTAGAGAATTTGGATCAAGTGGTGTAAATATCATAAAGTCTGAAAGGACTATTTTAATAACAATACTAACCATAGGTGTTTGGGCCATTTGGAAACATCGGTGTGCACAGACGAAAAATCCATCTATGGGCAATCACAATAGAGCAATAAAGGCAATATTTCGTTCATTGCTGCTGAATCATATTCCTTGCGAATATTTTAGATTAAAGCAGCATGGTAAAGAAAAAGTATTCAAGGACATATGGTGCAAAACAAACATAGTTTCAATAGAGTTGGGAGCTGTAAAAATAAATGAGCCTGCACTAGCTTAAATCATTTAATTACTACAGCTGATTTATCTGTGTCTTTTAATTAATCTGTGTCATGTAATTCATTTTAGTCTGCACTTTGATATTGTTATGTTTAATAATTCATGTTAACAAATAAACAGACTGGGGTAATTTAATAATCAATCGATAAAGTAAGTTGCCATTGAATTATAAAATTGTCCCAGGTAATTTTAGGAATGTGCACAGAGTTTTATAGGGTTATTTGTTCCTGGGTAATTTACAAAACCTTACAACAAAGTAAATCAAAAATGGAAACAAGAGCGCCATCTATTTCCATCTATTTTTCTGTAATTTTCCTGCTGACTATATATGTTATGCTACCCAAATGCTACTACGCCCGCTGATCTTTAAAGACTCAGCCCACTGGCGTCAATGAGTGACTGATTTGTCATTGATTGACGAGTCACTTTTCATTTGTTGAATAGTTGCACTCGCCACACAGGTCTACTACCACACATGGATTGAATGGTAATTTACAAAACCTTACAATAAAGTAAATTGAAAATGTAAACAAGAGTGTCATCAATTTTTCTGAAATTTTTCTGCCGACTATATGTATTATACTACCCAAATGCTACTACGCCCGCTGATCTTTAGAGAATCAGCCCACTGGCGTCAATGATTGACTTATTTGTCATAGATTGACGAGGCACTTTTCATTTGTTGGATAGTTGCACTCGCCACACGGGTCTACTACTACACCTGGGTTGAATAGTAATGCCTTTGTTAAGTTTTGTTTTGCTATCGGAGCTTTATCAGCCTATTGTTTTGTATCTATACTTTTTAAGCCATATGTATTTATAGATTGTATTAATGCTCATTATTTATCATTGTTTTGGTGTAATATTAATCAAGATTGCTAGTTCACCAGGTTTTTTTCTGGGGGTTTGCAAGCCTTTTTAAAGGAGTTCCTCCGTGAAGTTTGTCCGACTGCGTCAGCGTCGGTTTTTCAAAAAAAAAAAATATATAGTAGTAGTAGTAGTAGAAGTAGTAGTAGTAGTAGTAGTAGTAGTAGTAGTAGTAGTAGTAGTAGTAGTAGTAGTAGTAGTAGTAGTGACTGCGGCAGTCCCAGCAGTAGCGGCAATAGTTAAATGACATTAAAAATAACCAGTATCACCTATGGCTGTTATCTTTCAGCATGCCCAGAAGATGGTCATATATGTGACGACCCATGTCCAGCAAATACATGTCCAGCCCATTCCAGTGCAGTCTGCAAGTAAGAATCCTATTACACATATCCATAAGAAAATTCATTAGTTCCTAGTAATTGTGTAGTTTTTTTTTTTTTTATTATTTATTATTATTATTATTATTATTATCATTATTATTATTATTATTATCATTAAGGGCTTATGGATGTGGTGGCTGTGATTTCGCATTCCATCTCAATGGAACTGAAGTTGACTGTGGTAAGTTTATTGACACCTATTTTATCCAATTCCTTTATGGTATAATTAATTCATAGGTTAATCGGTCAATGTTCATCACTCATAAGTTAATGCTATTTTACACGCATGTTCATCCATCAATCCATTATAATTTCATTAACGTTATTTGAGACATTTCAATGGTATCAATATCATGACGAATATCTGAGAATAATCATCTTTATAAGATGTTGTTTCGAATTGAGTATTAGTAGTAGTAGTAGTAGTAGTAGTAGTAGTAGTAGTAGTAGTAGTAGTAGTAGTAGTAGCAGTAGTAGTAGTAGTAGTGACTGTGGCAGTACCAGCAGTAGCGGCAATAGTTAAATGACATTAAAAATAACCAGTATCACCCATGTCTGTTATCTTTCAGCATGCCCAGAAGATGGTCATATATGTGACGACCCATGTCCAGCAAATACATGTCCAGCCCATTCCAGTGCAGTCTGCAAGTAAGAATCCTATTACACATAGCCATAAGAAAATTCATTAGTTCCTGAAATATAGCCCCGTAACACATTTAAGGAAATATTATTGTACCTCAGTTTAGAAGACAAACAATGTAAAGTCATTTGCAAAACTTGTTCGTCTTCCTCATTCTGTGTAGATACATGTGTAAAAGGAAGATTAGAATTATATATGATACAAATATTGTATCATAGTCTTAGTCTGGGATCAATAAAAAGCTTTTGATAGTATATCTTATTATTATTATTATTATTATTATTATTATTATTATTATTATTATTATAATTATTATTATTATTATTATTATTATTATTATTATTATTATTATTATTAAGGGCTTATGGATGTGGTGGCTGTGATTTTGCATTCTATCTCAATGGAACTGAAGTTGACTGTGGTAACTTTATTGACTCTTCATATTTTATCCAATTCTTTTATGCTATAGTTAATTCATAGGCTAATCGATCAATGTCCATCACTCATAATTTAATGCTATCTTACACGCATATTCATCATTCAATCCATTATGATTTTATTGATATTATATGAGACATTTCAATGGTATCATTATCATGACGAATATCTGAGCATAATCATCTTTATAAGATGTTGTTTCGAATTGAGTATTAGTAGTAGTAGTAGTAGTAGTAGTAGTAGTAGTAGTAGTAGTAGTAGTAGCAGTAGTAGTAGTAGTAGTAGTGACTGTGGCAGTACCAGCAGTAGCGGCAATAGTTAAATGACATTAAAAATAACCAGTATCACCCATGGCTGTTATCTTTCAGCATGCCCAGAAGATGGTCATATTTGTGACGACCCATGTCCAGCAAATACATGTCCAGCCCATTCCAGTGCAGTCTGCAAGTAAGAATCCTATTACACATATCCATAAAAAATTTAATTAGTTCCTGAAATATAGCCCTGTAAAACATCTAAGGAAATATTGTTGTACCTCAGTTTAGAAGACAAATAATGTAAAGTCATTTGCAAAACGTGTTTCGTCTTCCTCATTCTGTGTAGATACATCTGCAAAAGGAAGATTAGAATTATATATGATACAAATATTGTATCATAGTCTTAGTCTGGGATCAATTAAATGCTTTTGATCCGCAACAAGGGCAAAATTAGTTATAGTAATTGGGTAGTATATTTTATTATTATTATTATTATTATTATTATTATTATTATTAAGGGCTTATGGATGTGGTGACTGTGATTTTGCATTCTATCTCAATGGAACTGAAGTTGACTGTGGTAAGTTTATTGACTCTTCATATTTTATCCAATTCTTTTATGCTATAGTTAATTCATAGGTTAATCGATCAATGTCCATCACTCATAATTTAATGCTATCTTACACGCGTGTTCATCATTCAATCCATTATAATTTTATTGCTATTATATGAGACATTTCAATGGTGTCACCATCATGAAGAATATCTGAGAATAAGCATCTTTATGAGATGTTGTTTCGAATTGAGTAGTAGTAGTAGTAGTAGTAGTAGTAGTAGTAGTAGTAGTAGTAGTAGTAGTAGTCGAAGTGAACGCACGCGTTTATTTAGCTCTGCAATTGCTGCCCGAATTTGCTAGTTTCTAGCGCGATTTTGTAGATAAATTTTATACATATATTTCGTATTAATATTTCCTTTCAAACTTTATATTTAATTTGTAAATTCTTGTCTTGGTTGGAGCGCATTTTGTGTCTCTATTTTCTAAAGGCATTCCTCTTAGCTGGCGGTTTTCGCCATTTAATAGGGCTCCTCTTACTGTGGTCAATGCAATACATTTCTCCCCGCGCCGGTCTGCTATTTCTATAGATCGTAGGCTAGAGCATTGTATTTGGCAAGATCGCTTGAGTGAGTGGATTTAATTCCTTTGTCATTTGTAAGCACAAGCCTAGTTCTTTAACTATATAACTCCTTATAGTCAGTTGGCTGTCCCCGGTCAACTCGAACAGACTAACAAATATATGACTTGACTATTTAATCATATATTTGTTAGCATACTTTAATCGGCTAGGTGTTAGTGAACCACTTAGAAAGTGGTTCAAACTAACAAGTATACGACTGTACTCTCTATTCGTATATTTGTTGGTAGACGTCAGGGTTTCAAAATGGGACACTATTTATTTGGTGTTTAGCTCTTTCCCCGACGTCTTGGTGTTATATATTTGTGTTATATATTGTAGTAGTATGGGGTTCTACTTTTTATAAAACACCATGGCAACCTCATATAAGCGTACCCTGAGTCTTAAAATCACGACAAAGGGGTGGGGTGTTTCGGCAATTGAGGTGTATCATGGGTTGAAGGATGTAGTTGGGGCAGGGCCAAGGGTCCTTCAAGGTCTCGTTAATGTTTCCAAATCTGTATGGAATGTCACCGTAGTTAATGAAAGTGTGAAGGAAAAGTTGCTCGACGAGGTCCTTGTCGTGAAGGGTGAGGTGTGTAATGTGGAGGAAATAGATTCTGATCGTCTATTAGTCAAGATGAAGGTTCCATTAGAGATCCCAGATGAACGGGTTATCACTGAATTGACCAAGTATGGCAAAGTGGACAAAGTAGAACACGAGACCTATCCATTTGATCGAACCTTAGAAAATGGCATCAGAAGAATTTGGTTTGAAAAGGTAGAACAACCTCTCCCAAGCAAGGTCACCATAGATGGTCGATTTATCTTGCCATTATGGTACAGGGGGCAAATCAAGGAGTGTAGAATCTGCTTAAGCACAGAACATCTTGCAACAGATTGCCCTAACAAAAACAAATGTCTAGTTTGTGGATCATCTGATCATTTTAAGTGGCGATGCCCGCAGAACAAATATGTCAAAAAGGGTGCTGATAAAAGTGCAGAGCAAGTTGTGTCTAAAGAGAATGTCATAGAACCGGTAGCTGCTGAGATTGTAGCTGAAATTCATACTAATGGGAAGCACGTTGCTAAGGAAAATGTCATCGAACCAGTAGTTGCTGAGATTGTAGCTGAAGTCCATGTTAATGAGAAGCATGGGGAAAAAACTAAGAATCCAATCGCTGTAGTTGCAGGCGATGAAATAGAGGTTCTAGATGAGGGGCTAAGTCTTACTCCAGTAACAAGTCAATCCAAGTTTGATGAGAGAGAGGCTAGTTCCACACAAGTTGAAGATGATGATAAATACCCTCTGGAAGAGAGTTTTAATTTAGGACAAGTAAAATTCAGGTCGCAAGATACTGAAACTAACTTTGATTTTCCACTGAGTACACTCAATCTAGACGATTTAAATAATATAGAGAAAGTAATTGGTGTCTCGGATCGATTGAGTGGAACAAAGCGACAGAAAGATGGAGAGAGTTCTGAATCTGAAATAGAGGAAAGTGATATAGAAGACGATAATATGTCAGTCGCTGAATCTGATATATCCATTCAAACACAGAGTTCTAAATCACCTGATGAAATGGTCATGTACAGGTCAGAGGCAGGAGAGGTGTTAGTTCCATATGTGACGGCAAATGGTGTTAAATATAGGCATCTGCGTCATGATTCAGATATATTAAAATATAAGCATTTGGAAAAAGTTGAGATAAGTAATGCAGCGTTTGTGAGTAAAATAGGTAAATGGTCTAAGAGAGGGTCGAAAAAAACAAAATCTAGTTAGCTTAATAATGGCGGTTTTACACAGCATTTTATTACCTTTTATGCTAATTTGCACACTCAATTGTAGAGGCTTAAATAGTGACATAAAGCAACGTCACTTACTAGAGACTCTTAAAAATGAGCAGATTGACATTGCTTTGATACAGGAAACAAAAATTCAGAAGTCAGAATTATACAATAATTTAGAAAAGATTTCTGGATCCAGAATATTTTATTCGTTATCTCAAGATAATAGTGCAGGCGTAGCAATTGTTATACTCCCTCGTTGTTCAGCCTATGTAAATATTATCTCTTCAGTATCAGGTGCAAATGGTCGCTGGGTGAGAGTCACGCTAGATATACAACAAACATGTATCACGTTGCTGTGTATATATGCACCTACATCTCATCAACTACGTCGTAATTTTTTTAAGGAGATGTCTAAAACAGCACTAGATAACATCACTGAAAACTTAGTAATGGGTGGTGACTTTAATTGTGTCGTAGACAAAGAAAATGACAGGAATGCAACTTCAACTTATACTGATACATCACATAGACTCTTAAAAGAAATATGTGATAATGAAAATTTAGTGGACACCTATAGAATATCAAAACCTCATGGTAAAGATCTTACATGTTTTTCGGTAGATGGTAAAGTTGGTTCAAGGATCGACAGAATTTATGTGAATAGTTTGTTAACAGGGTACTGGAGAGATGTTAATATTAAGCCAGTTGCATTCTCCGATCATAACATGGTTTGTGTAACCTTTGCCAATGCTGACTGGGTAACAAAAGGGGTCGGGTTTTGGAAATTAAACACAACACTGTTGGGAGAAGAATTTTATAAGAATAATATAGAGAGTTGTTGGCAACATTGGATTAATAGGAAAGCATCATATAAGAGCACATTGCAATGGTGGGAGGATGTTAAACTGGATTTAAAGTATGTTTCCCGAAAGTATGCTATTAGAAAAGCACAGGAAATACGCAAACGCAAGAAAACACTTCATCGATCACTGATGAAAATTAATGCTAAAGTAAATAATGGTGAAGAGAATTATTATGAATTACTGGTTAAAATTAAAAGTAAAATAAGAGATATAGAACAATGAGTTTGAGGGTGCAAAAATTAGAGCAAGAGCCCAGATGCATGCAGAAGGGGAAAAGCCAACCCGATATTTTTGCGCATTAGAAAAAGCACGGGCAATAGATAAGGTGATGTGCTCATTAAACATGCCGGATGGTTCAACCGTCTTTACCAACAATGAAATGAGTACTATTGTATGCAATTACTATGAGTCATTGTACAAGTCAGAGGGAATTGATGAAGATGCAAAATTGGATTTGTTAGCAAATATAGACAAAAAGGTGTCAGACACAGGCAGTGAATTTTGTGATCAACCCTTAACACTAGAAGATTTAACTAAATCCCTTAAAGGTATGAAACTCGAAAAATCACCGGGGTGTGATGGCCTTCCAGTTGAATTTTACCAAACGTTTTGGCACCTTGTAGGTCCAATAATGGAAGAATTAGGCACTGAAATTTTTGAGAAAGGCCATTTACCACCAACTATGGCTAGGGCATACGTAAGGCTAATATATAAAGGAAATGACAGACGTCTAATTCAGAACTACAGACCAATTTCTCTACTATGTGTAGACTACAAAATAATATCCAGAGCACTAACATTGAAACTAGGTAGTGTTTTAGGAGAAATCATTGGAACAGAGCAGACATGTGCTGTACCCAGGAGGACAATTCTAACCAATACCATGGTAATAAGAGACCTTATACAATTGGTTGAGAAGGATAGCATCCCTTCAGCTGTGATTGCCTTGGACAATGAAAAGGCATTTGACCGTGTGGAATGGGATTTTCTTTTTAATTCTTTGCAATCGTTTGGGTTAGGCTCAAACTTTATTAAATGGGTAAAGATTTTATATACGGATATCAAGAGTAGCTATTTAGTGAACAATCAATTATCCAGAGAAATTGTCTTAGAACGTGGGGTTAGACAGGGGTGTTCCCTATCGCCATTATTATTTGTTATTGTGATGGAATCACTTGGCATAGCATTGAGGCAAAATAATAACTTTCAAGGCATATGTATTCGTGGCATAGAAAGACCACTTAAGCTGTCACAATATGCTGATGACACAACTGTGTTTACCAGTTCAAACAATGATTTTGCAATTTTAAACCACGTACTAGAAAAGTTCCAAAATGCATCTGGTTTGAAAATCAATAAAGGAAAATCCAAAGGATTATTTCTGGGGCCATGGAAAGAGCGGAATAACCAGCCACTTGAAATCAATTGGTCTAATGATACCATTAAGATTTTAGGCATCTATTTTGGCAGGAAACCGAATACAATACAAAATTGGAATGAACGAGTATCTAAGCTTAAGAGGATATTAGCAAATTGGAAGCGTCGTCGTCTTTCAATCTTTGGTAGAGTGTTTGTTGTCAACAACTTGGCATTATCTGGGCTATGGTATACAGCATCTGTTGTACACATGCCAAAACATGTAGAAAAGGAGGTTAATGAGATGATATTGTCATTCATATGGGAAAAAAGAATCATTTAGTTTCCCATCGTGTTCTCAATAATGCTAAGTTAGAAGGAGGACTTGATTTAATTGATATTAAAGTGAAATGTGTTTCTTTAAGGTTAAAATTTTTGGATGATCTTATTACATCAGATGAGACGTGGGCATGTGTTTCACGAGCTCTCATGGACAGAATTGTAGAACCATTTCTGGCGGAGCATGTTTTTACCTCAAAGAAGCCACCTCCGAATAGCCAAATGATACCAGATGTGTTTAAAGATCAAGTTAAGGAGTTAGAAATATTTGACAGATACATGCCTCCACCTACGTGCTGGAAGGAAGTACTAGAACAGCAAGTGTGGGGCAATAGTAATATATGTTATAACAATGCAGTACTTTATCTACCGTCCTTTGCAAAATATGGCATTCAACATTTATCGGATATGATACACCCTCAAACACGTAGATGGATTTGAATGCAAGACGTAGCTAGAAAAACACATATGAGGCATATAGATGTCCAGCGATTGCTAAATAAAATAAAACATGCTGTACCAATTAAATGGTTTCGTCTACCAAATGTAAATAATAATAGTTTGACTCCACAACCCGCATTAGTTCTTGATGATGAGATGTTAAAATACAAGATGAGATCCAAGGAATGGTACCATATTATGAGACGAAAACAAGTAACACCTCCCATAGCAATTAGGAGATGGGATGACTCAAGCTATAAACCATCCAGTTGGAAAAATGTATGGAAAATCTTACATTCTCCATCCATACCAAATATGGCTCGTGATTTATTGTGGCGATTACTACATCGCCGGCTATGGGTGGGACACTTGACATACAAGTGCAATATTACGACTTCTGATAGGTGTTACTTATGTCAAACAGACGAGGAAACAATCGAGCATTTATTTGCGGAATGACCAATATCGTCACAATTTTGGGACTATATCAGCCAAATCTTGGCAAAATTTGGAGCGAAGCCCATTGTTCTAGACACGCATGTAGTCTTATTTAGAGAATTTGGATCAAGCGGTGTAAATATCATAAAGTCTGAAAGGACTATTTTAATAACAATACTAACCATAGGTGTTTGGGCCATTTGGAAACATCGGTGTGCACAGACGAAAAATCCATCTATGGGCAATCACAATAGAGCAATAAAGGCAATATTTCGTTCATTGCTGCTGAATCATATTCCTTGCGAATATTTTAGATTAAAGCAGCATGGTAAAGAAAAAGTATTCAAGGACATATGGTGCAAAACAAACATAGTTTCAATGGAGTTGGGAGCTGTAAAAATAAATGAGCCTGCACTAGCTTAAATCATTTAATTACTACAGCTGCTTTATCTGTGTCTTTTAATTGATCTGTGTCATGTAATTCATTTTAGTCTGCACTTTGATATTGTTATGTTTAATAATTCATGTTAAGAAATAAACAGACTGCGGTAATTTAATAATCAATCGATAAAGTAAGTTGCCATTGAATTATAAAATTGTCCCAGGTAATTTTAGGAATTTGCACAGAGTTTTATAGGGTTATTTGTTCCCGGGTAATTTACAAAACCTTACAACAAAGTAAATCAAAAATGGAAACAAGAGCGCCATCTATTTCCATCTATTTTTCTGTAATTTTCCTGCTGACTATATATGTTATGCTACCCAAATGCTACTACGCCCGCTGATCTTTAAAGACTCAGCCCACTGGCGTCAATGATTGACTGATTTGTCATTGATTGACGAGTCACTTTTCATTTGTTGAATAGTTGCACTCGCCACACGGGTCTACTACCACACATGGATTGAATGGTAATTTACAAAACCTTACAATAAAGTAAATTGAAAATGTAAACAAGAGTGCCATCAATTTTTCTGAAATTTTTCTGCCGACTATATGTATTATACTACCCAAATGCTACTACGCCCGCTGATCTTTAGAGAATCAGCCCACTGGCGTCAATGATTGACTTATTTGTCATAGATTGACGAGGCACTTTTCATTTGTTGGATAGTTGCACTCGCCACACGGGTCTACTACTACACCTCGGTTGAATAGTAATGCCTTTGTTAAGTTTTGTTTTGCTATCGGAGCTTTATCAGCCTATTGTTTTGTATCTATACCTTTTAAGCCATATGTATTTATAGATTGTATTAATGCTCATTATTTATCATTGTTTTGGTGTAATATTAATCAAGATTACTAGTTCACCAGGTTTTTTTCTGGGGGTTTGCAAGCCTTTTTAAAGGAGTTCCTCCGTGAAGTTTGTCCGACTGCGTCAGCGTCGGTTTTTCAAGAAAAAAAAAAAAAAAAAGTAGTAGTAGTAGTAGTAGTAGTAGTAGTAGTAGTAGTAGTAGTAGTAGTAGTAGTAGAAGTAGTAGAAGTCGTAGTAGTAGTAGTAATAGTGGTAGTAATAGTAGTAGTAGTAGTAGTAGTCGTAGTAGTAGTAGTAGTAGTAGTAGTAGTAGTAGTAGTAGTAGTAGTAGTAGTAGTAGTAGTAGTCGTAGTAGTAGTAGTAGTAGTAGTAGTAGTAGTAGTAGTAGTTAGTAGTATGAGTAGTAGTAGTAGTAGTAGTAGTAGTAGTAGTAGTAGTAGTAATAGTGGTAGTAATAGTAGTAGTAGTAGTAGTAGTAGTAGTAGTAGTAGTAGTAGTCGTAGTAGTAGTAGTAGTAGTAGTAGTAGTAGTAGTAGTAGTAGTATTAGTAGTAGTAGTGATAGTAGTAGTAGTAGTAGTAGTAGTAGTAGTAGTAGTAGTAGTAGTAGTAGTAGTAGTAGTAGTCGTAGTAGTAGTAGTAGTAGTAGTAGTAGTAGTAGTAGTAGTAGTAGTAGTTAGTAGTAGTAGTAGTAGTAGTAGTAGTAGTAGTAGTAGTAGTAGTAGTAGTAGTAGTAATAGTGGTAGTAATAGTAGTAGTAGTAGTAGTAGTAGTAGTAGTAGTCGTAGTAGTAGTAGTAGTAGTAGTAGTAGTAGTAGTAGTAGTAGTAGTAGTATTAGTAGTAGTAGTAGTAGTAGTAGTAGTAGTAGTAGTAGTAGTAGTAGTTAGTAGTAGTAGTAGTAGTAGTAGTAGTAGTAGTAGTAGTAGTAGTAGTAGTAGTAGTAGTACCGACTGCAGCAGTACCAGCAGTAGCGGCAATAGTTAAATGACATTAAAAATAACCAGTATCACCCTTGGCTGTTATCTTTCAGCCTGCCCAGAAGATGGTCATATTTGTGACGACCCATGTCCAGCAAATACATGTCCAGCCCATTCCAGTGCAGTGTGCAAGTAAGAATCCTATTACACATATTCATAAGAAAATTCATTAGTTCCTGAAATATAGCCCTGTAACACATCTAAGGAAATATTGTTGTACCTCAGTTTAGAAGACAGACAATGTAAAGTCATTTGCAAAACGTGTTCGTCTTCCTCATTCTGTGTAGATACATCTGCAAAAGGAAGATTAGAATTATATATGATACAAAATAGTCTTAGTCTGGGATCAATAAAAAGCTTTTGATAGTATATCTTATTATTATTATTATTATTATTATTATTATTATTATTATTATTAAGGGCTTATGGATGTGGTGGCTGTGATTTTGCATTCTATCTCAATGGAACTGAAGTTGACTGTGGTAAGTTTATTGACTCTTCATATTTTATACAATTCTTTTATGCTATAGTTAATTCATAGGTTATTCGATCAATGTCCATCACTCATAATTTAATGCTATCTTACACGCGTGTTCATCATTCAATCCATTATAATTTTATTGACATTATATGAGACATTTCAATGGTGTCACCATCATGAAGAATATCTGAGAATAAGCATCTTTATGAGATGTTGTTTCGAATTGAGTAGTAGTAGTAGTAGTAGTAGTAGTAGTAGTAGTAGTAGTAGTAGTAGTAGTAGTAGTAGTAGTAGTAGTAGTAGTAGTAGTAGTAGTAGTAGTAGTAGTAATAGTAGTAGTAGCGACTGCGGCAGTACCAGCAGCAGCGGCAATAGTTAAATGACATTAAAAATAACCAGTATCAGCCTTGGCTGTTATCTTTCAGCATGCCCAGAAGATGGTCATATATGTGACGACCCATGTCCAGCAAATACATGTCCAGCCCATTCCAGTGCAGTGTGCAAGTAAGAATCCTATTACACATATCCATAAGAAAATTCATTAGTTCCTGAAATATAGCCCTGTAACACATCTAAGGAAATATTATTGTACCTCAGTTTAGAAGAGAAACACTGTAAAGTCATTTGCAAAACCTTTTCGTCTTCCTCATTCTGTGTAGATACATGTGCAAAAGGAAGATTAGAATTATATATGATACAAAATAGTCTTAGTCTGGGATCAATAAAAAGCTTTTGATAGTATATCTTATTATTATTATTATTATTATTATTATTATTATTATTATTATTATTATTAAGGGCTTATGGATGTGGTGGCTGTGATTTTGCATTCTATCTCAATGGAACTGAAGTTGACTGTGGTAAGTTTATTGACTCTTCATATTTTATACAATTCTTTTATGCTATAGTTAATTCATAGGTTATTCGATCAATGTCCATCACTCATAATTTAATGCTATCTTACACGCGTGTTCATCATTCAATCCATTATAATTTTATTGACATTATATGAGACATTTCAATGGTGTCACCATCATGAAGAATATCTGAGAATAAGCATCTTTATGAGATGTTGTTTCGAATTGAGTAGTAGTAGTAGTAGTAGTAGTAGTAGTAGTAGTAGTAGTAGTAGTAGTAGTAGTAGTAGTAGTAGTACCGACTGCGGCAGTACCAGCAGCAGCGGCAATAGTTAAATGACATTAAAAATAACCAGTATCACCCTTGGCTGTTATCTTTCAGCATGCCCAGAAGATGGTCATATATGTGACGACCCATGTCCAGCAAATACATGTCCAGCCCATTCCAGTGCAGTGTGCAAGTAAGAATCCTATTACACATATCCATAAGAAAATTCATTAGTTCCTGAAATATAGCCCTGTAACACATCTAAGGAAATATTATTGTACCTCAGTTTAGAAGAGAAACACTGTAAAGTCATTTGCAAAACCTTTTCGTCTTCCTCATTCTGTGTAGATACATGTGCAAAAGGAAGATTAGAATTATATATGATACAAAATAGTCTTAGTCTGGGATCAATAAAAAGCTTTTGATAGTATATCTTATTATTATTATTATTATTATTATTATTATTATTATTATTATTATTATTATTATTAAGGGCTTATGGATGTGGTGGCTGTGATTTTGCATTCTATCTCAATGGAACTGAAGTTGACTGTGGTAAGTTTATTGACTCTTCATATTTTATACAATTCTTTTATGCTATAGTTAATTCATAGGTTATTCGATCAATGTCCATCACTCATAATTTAATGCTATCTTACACGCGTGTTCATCATTCAATCCATTATAATTTTATTGACATTATATGAGACATTTCAATGGTGTCACCATCATGAAGAATATCTGAGAATAAGCATCTTTATGAGATGTTGTTTCGAATTGAGTAGTAGTAGTAGTAGTAGTAGTAGTAGTAGTAGTAGTAGTAGTAGTAGTAGTAGTAGTAGTAGTAGTAGTAGTAGTAGTGGTAGTAGTAGTAGTAGTAGTAGCGACTGCGGCAGTACCAGCAGCAGCGGCAATAGTTAAATGACATTAAAAATAACCAGTATCACCCATGGATGTTATCTTTCAGCATGCCCAGAAGATGGTCATATATGTGACGACCCATGTCCAGCAAATACATGTCCAGCCCATTCCAGTGCAGTGTGCAAGTAAGAATCCTATTACACATATCCATAAGAAAATTCATTAGTTCCTGAAATATAGCCCTGTAACACATCTAAGGAAATATTATTGTACCTCAGTTTAGAAGAGAAACACTGTAAAGTCATTTGCAAAACCTTTTCGTCTTCCTCATTCTGTGTAGATACATGTGCAAAAGGAAGATTAGAATTATATATGATACAAAATAGTCTTAGTCTGGGATCAATAAAAAGCTTTTGATAGTATATCTTATTATTATTATTATTATTATTATTATTATTATTATTATTATTATTATTATTATTATTATTATTATTAAGGGCTTATGGATGTGGTGGCTGTGATTTTGCATTCTATCTCAATGGAACTGAAGTTGACTGTGGTAAGTTTATTGACTCTTCATATTTTATACAATTCTTTTATGCTATAGTTAATTCATAGGTTATTCGATCAATGTCCATCACTCATAATTTAATGCTATCTTACACGCGTGTTCATCATTCAATCCATTATAATTTTATTGACATTATATGAGACATTTCAATGGTGTCACCATCATGAAGAATATCTGAGAATAAGCATCTTTATGAGATGTTGTTTCGAATTGAGTAGTAGTAGTAGTAGTAGTAGTAGTAGTAGTAGTAGTAGTAGTAGTAGTAGTAGTAGTAGTAGTTAGTAGTAGTAGTAGTAGTAGTAGTAGTAGTAGTAGTAGTAGTAGTAGTAGTAGTAGTAGTAGTAGTAGTAGTAGTAGCGACTGCGGCAGTACCAGCAGCAGCGGCAATAGTTAAATGACATTAAAAATAACCAGTATCACCCTTGGCTGTTATCTTTCAGCATGCCCAGAAGATGGTCATATATGTGACGACCCATGTCCAGCAAATACATGTCCAGCCCATTCCAGTGCAGTGTGCAAGTAAGAATCCTATTACACATATCCATAAGAAAATTCATTAGTTCCTGAAATATAGCCCTGTAACACATCTAAGGAAATATTATTGTACCTCAGTTTAGAAGAGAAACACTGTAAAGTCATTTGCAAAACCTTTTCGTCTTCCTCATTCTGTGTAGATACATGTGCAAAAGGAAGATTAGAATTATATATGATACAAAATAGTCTTAGTCTGGGATCAATAAAAAGCTTTTGATAGTATATCTTATTATTATTATTATTATTATTATTATTATTATTATTATTATTATTATTATTATTAAGGGCTTATGGATGTGGTGGCTGTGATTTTGCATTCTATCTCAATGGAACTGAAGTTGACTGTGGTAAGTTTATTGACTCTTCATATTTTATACAATTCTTTTATGCTATAGTTAATTCATAGGTTATTCGATCAATGTCCATCACTCATAATTTAATGCTATCTTACACGCGTGTTCATCATTCAATCCATTATAATTTTATTGACATTATATGAGACATTTCAATGGTGTCACCATCATGAAGAATATCTGAGAATAAGCATCTTTATGAGATGTTGTTTCGAATTGAGTAGTAGTAGTAGTAGTAGTAGTAGTAGTAGTAGTAGTAGTAGTAGTAGTAGTAGTAGTAGTAGTAGTAGTAGTAGTAGTAGTAGTAGTAGTAGTAGTAGTAGCGACTGCGGCAGTACCAGCAGCAGCGGCAATAGTTAAATGACATTAAAAATAACCAGTTTCACCCTTGGCTGTTATCTTTCAGCATGCCCAGAAGATGGTCATATATGTGACGACCCATGTCCAGCAAATACATGTCCAGCCCATTCCAGTGCAGTGTGCAAGTAAGAATCCTATTACACATATCCATAAGAAAATTCATTAGTTCCTGAAATATAGCCCTGTAACACATCTAAGGAAATATTATTGTACCTCAGTTTAGAAGAGAAACACTGTAAAGTCATTTGCAAAACCTTTTCGTCTTCCTCATTCTGTGTAGATACATGTGCAAAAGGAAGATTAGAATTATATATGATACAAAATAGTCTTAGTCTGGGATCAATAAAAAGCTTTTGATAGTATATCTTATTATTATTATTATTATTATTATTATTATTATTATTATTATTATTATTATTATTATTATTATTATTAAGGGCTTATGGATGTGGTGGCTGTGATTTTGCATTCTATCTCAATGGAACTGAAGTTGACTGTGGTAAGTTTATTGACTCTTCATATTTTATACAATTCTTTTATGCTATAGTTAATTCATAGGTTATTCGATCAATGTCCATCACTCATAATTTAATGCTATCTTACACGCGTGTTCATCATTCAATCCATTATAATTTTATTGACATTATATGAGACATTTCAATGGTGTCACCATCATGAAGAATATCTGAGAATAAGCATCTTTATGAGATGTTGTTTCGAATTGAGTAGTAGTAGTAGTAGTAGTAGTAGTAGTAGTAGTAGTAGTAGTATTAGTGGTAGTAGTAGTATTAGTAGTAGTAGTAGTAGTAGTAGTAGTAGTAGTAGTAGTAGTAGTAGTAGTAGTAGTAGTAGTAGTAGTAGTAGCGACTGCGGCAGTACCAGCAGCAGCGGCAATAGTTAAATGACATTAAAAATAACCAGTATCACCCTTGGCTGTTATCTTTCAGCATGCCCAGAAGATGGTCATATATGTGACGACCCATGTCCAGCAAATACATGTCCAGCCCATTCCAGTGCAGTGTGCAAGTAAGAATCCTATTACACATATCCATAAGAAAATTCATTAGTTCCTGAAATATAGCCCTGTAACACATCTAAGGAAATATTATTGTACCTCAGTTTAGAAGAGAAACACTGTAAAGTCATTTGCAAAACCTTTTCGTCTTCCTCATTCTGTGTAGATACATGTGCAAAAGGAAGATTAGAATTATATATGATACAAAATAGTCTTAGTCTGGGATCAATAAAAAGCTTTTGATAGTATATCTTATTATTATTATTATTATTATTATTATTATTATTATTATTATTATTATTATTATTATTATTATTATTAAGGGCTTATGGATGTGGTGGCTGTGATTTTGCATTCTATCTCAATGGAACTGAAGTTGACTGTGGTAAGTTTATTGACTCTTCATATTTTATACAATTCTTTTATGCTATAGTTAATTCATAGGTTATTCGATCAATGTCCATCACTCATAATTTAATGCTATCTTACACGCGTGTTCATCATTCAATCCATTATAATTTTATTGACATTATATGAGACATTTCAATGGTGTCACCATCATGAAGAATATCTGAGAATAAGCATCTTTATGAGATGTTGTTTCGAATTGAGTAGTAGTAGTAGTAGTAGTAGTAGTAGTAGTAGTAGTAGTAGTAGTAGTAGTAGTAGTAGTAGTAGTAGTAGTAGTAGTAGTAGTAGTAGTAGTAGCGACTGCGGCAGTACCAGCAGCAGCGGCAATAGTTAAATGACATTAAAAATAACCAGTATCACCCTTGGCTGTTATCTTTCAGCATGCCCAGAAGATGGTCATATATGTGACGACCCATGTCCAGCAAATACATGTCCAGCCCATTCCAGTGCAGTGTGCAAGTAAGAATCCTATTACACATATCCATAAGAAAATTCATTAGTTCCTGAAATATAGCCCTGTAACACATCTAAGGAAATATTATTGTACCTCAGTTTAGAAGAGAAACACTGTAAAGTCATTTGCAAAACCTTTTCGTCTTCCTCATTCTGTGTAGATACATGTGCAAAAGGAAGATTAGAATTATATATGATACAAAATAGTCTTAGTCTGGGATCAATAAAAAGCTTTTGATAGTATATCTTATTATTATTATTATTATTATTATTATTATTATTATTATTATTATTATTATTATTAAGGGCTTATGGATGTGGTGGCTGTGATTTTGCATTCTATCTCAATGGAACTGAAGTTGACTGTGGTAAGTTTATTGACTCTTCATATTTTATACAATTCTTTTATGCTATAGTTAATTCATAGGTTATTCGATCAATGTCCATCACTCATAATTTAATGCTATCTTACACGCGTGTTCATCATTCAATCCATTATAATTTTATTGACATTATATGAGACATTTCAATGGTGTCACCATCATGAAGAATATCTGAGAATAAGCATCTTTATGAGATGTTGTTTCGAATTGAGTAGTAGTAGTAGTAGTAGTAGTAGTAGTAGTAGTAGTAGTAGTAGTAGTAGTAGTTAGTGGTAGTAGTAGTAGTAGTAGTAGTAGTAGTAGTAGTAGTAGTAGTAGTAGTAGTAGTAGTAGTAGTAGTAGTAGTAGTAGTAGCGACTGCGGCAGTACCAGCAGCAGCGGCAATAGTTAAATGACATTAAAAATAACCAGTATCACCCTTGGCTGTTATCTTTCAGCATGCCCAGAAGATGGTCATATATGTGACGACCCATGTCCAGCAAATACATGTCCAGCCCATTCCAGTGCAGTGTGCAAGTAAGAATCCTATTACACATATCCATAAGAAAATTCATTAGTTCCTGAAATATAGCCCTGTAACACATCTAAGGAAATATTATTGTACCTCAGTTTAGAAGAGAAACACTGTAAAGTCATTTGCAAAACCTTTTCGTCTTCCTCATTCTGTGTAGATACATGTGCAAAAGGAAGATTAGAATTATATATGATACAAAATAGTCTTAGTCTGGGATCAATAAAAAGCTTTTGATAGTATATCTTATTATTATTATTATTATTATTATTATTATTATTATTATTATTATTATTATTATTATTATTAAGGGCTTATGGATGTGGTGGCTGTGATTTTGCATTCTATCTCAATGGAACTGAAGTTGACTGTGGTAAGTTTATTGACTCTTCATATTTTATACAATTCTTTTATGCTATAGTTAATTCATAGGTTATTCGATCAATGTCCATCACTCATAATTTAATGCTATCTTACACGCGTGTTCATCATTCAATCCATTATAATTTTATTGACATTATATGAGACATTTCAATGGTGTCACCATCATGAAGAATATCTGAGAATAAGCATCTTTATGAGATGTTGTTTCGAATTGAGTAGTAGTAGTAGTAGTAGTAGTAGTAGTAGTAGTAGTAGTAGTAGTAGTAGTAGTAGTGGTAGTAGTAGTATTAGTAGTAGTAGTAGTAGTAGTAGTAGTAGTAGTAGTAGTAGTAGTAGTAGCGACTGCGGCAGTACCAGCAGCAGCGGCAATAGTTAAATGACATTAAAAATAACCAGTATCACCCTTGGCTGTTATCTTTCAGCATGCCCAGAAGATGGTCATATATGTGACGACCCATGTCCAGCAAATACATGTCCAGCCCATTCCAGTGCAGTGTGCAAGTAAGAATCCTATTACACATATCCATAAGAAAATTCATTAGTTCCTGAAATATAGCCCTGTAACACATCTAAGGAAATATTATTGTACCTCAGTTTAGAAGAGAAACACTGTAAAGTCATTTGCAAAACCTTTTCGTCTTCCTCATTCTGTGTAGATACATGTGCAAAAGGAAGATTAGAATTATATATGATACAAAATAGTCTTAGTCTGGGATCAATAAAAAGCTTTTGATAGTATATCTTATTATTATTATTATTATTATTATTATTATTATTATTATTATTATTATTATTATTATTATTATTATTAAGGGCTTATGGATGTGGTGGCTGTGATTTTGCATTCTATCTCAATGGAACTGAAGTTGACTGTGGTAAGTTTATTGACTCTTCATATTTTATACAATTCTTTTATGCTATAGTTAATTCATAGGTTATTCGATCAATGTCCATCACTCATAATTTAATGCTATCTTACACGCGTGTTCATCATTCAATCCATTATAATTTTATTGACATTATATGAGACATTTCAATGGTGTCACCATCATGAAGAATATCTGAGAATAAGCATCTTTATGAGATGTTGTTTCGAATTGAGTAGTAGTAGTAGTAGTAGTAGTAGTAGTAGTAGTAGTAGTAGTAGTAATAGTAGTAGTAGTAGTAGTAGTAGTAGTAGTAGTAGTAGTAGTAGTAGTAGTAGTAGTAGCGACTGCGGCAGTACCAGCAGCAGCGGCAATAGTTAAATGACATTAAAAATAACCAGTATCAGCCTTGGCTGTTATCTTTCAGCATGCCCAGAAGATGGTCATATATGTGACGACCCATGTCCAGCAAATACATGTCCAGCCCATTCCAGTGCAGTGTGCAAGTAAGAATCCTATTACACATATCCATAAGAAAATTCATTAGTTCCTGAAATATAGCCCTGTAACACATCTAAGGAAATATTATTGTACCTCAGTTTAGAAGAGAAACACTGTAAAGTCATTTGCAAAACCTTTTCGTCTTCCTCATTCTGTGTAGATACATGTGCAAAAGGAAGATTAGAATTATATATGATACAAAATAGTCTTAGTCTGGGATCAATAAAAAGCTTTTGATAGTATATCTTATTATTATTATTATTATTATTATTATTATTATTATTATTATTATTATTATTAAGGGCTTATGGATGTGGTGGCTGTGATTTTGCATTCTATCTCAATGGAACTGAAGTTGACTGTGGTAAGTTTATTGACTCTTCATATTTTATACAATTCTTTTATGCTATAGTTAATTCATAGGTTATTCGATCAATGTCCATCACTCATAATTTAATGCTATCTTACACGCGTGTTCATCATTCAATCCATTATAATTTTATTGACATTATATGAGACATTTCAATGGTGTCACCATCATGAAGAATATCTGAGAATAAGCATCTTTATGAGATGTTGTTTCGAATTGAGTAGTAGTAGTAGTAGTAGTAGTAGTAGTAGTAGTAGTAGTAGTAGTAGTAGTAGTAGTAGTAGTAGTAATGGAAGTAGTCATAGTAGTAGTAGTAGTAGTAGTAGTAGTAGTAGTAGTAGTAGTAGTAGTAGTAGTAGTAGTAGTAGTAGTAGTAGTAGTAGTAGTAGTAATGGTAGTACTCGTAGTAGTAGTAGTAGTAGTAGTAGTAGTAGTAGTAGTAGTAGTAGTAGTAGTAGTAGTAGTAGTAGTAGTAGTAGCGACTGCGGCAGTACCAGCAGCAGCGGCAATAGTTAAATGACATTAAAAATAACCAGTATCAGCCTTGGCTGTTATCTTTCAGCATGCCCAGAAGATGGTCATATATGTGACGACCCATGTCCAGCAAATACATGTCCAGCCCATTCCAGTGCAGTGTGCAAGTAAGAATCCTATTACACATATCCATAAGAAAATTCATTAGTTCCTGAAATATAGCCCTGTAACACATCTAAGGAAATATTATTGTACCTCAGTTTAGAAGAGAAACACTGTAAAGTCATTTGCAAAACCTTTTCGTCTTCCTCATTCTGTGTAGATACATGTGCAAAAGGAAGATTAGAATTATATATGATACAAAATAGTCTTAGTCTGGGATCAATAAAAAGCTTTTGATAGTATATCTTATTATTATTATTATTATTATTATTATTATTATTATTATTAAGGGCTTATGGATGTGGTGGCTGTGATTTTGCATTCTATCTCAATGGAACTGAAGTTGACTGTGGTAAGTTTATTGACTCTTCATATTTTATACAATTCTTTTATGCTATAGTTAATTCATAGGTTATTCGATCAATGTCCATCACTCATAATTTAATGCTATCTTACACGCGTGTTCATCATTCAATCCATTATAATTTTATTGACATTATATGAGACATTTCAATGGTGTCACCATCATGAAGAATATCTGAGAATAAGCATCTTTATGAGATGTTGTTTCGAATTGAGTAGTAGTAGTAGTAGTAGTAGTAGTAGTAGTAGTAGTAGTAGTAGTAGTAGTAGTAGTAGTAGTAGTAGTAGTAGTGGTAGTAGTAGTAGTAGTAGTAATGGTATTAGTCATAGTAGTAGTAGTAGTAGTAGTAGTAGTAGTAGTAGTAGTAGTAGTAGTAGTAGTAGTAGTAGTAGTAGTGGTAGTAATGGTAGTAGTCATAGTACTAGTAGTAGTAGTAGTAGTAGTAGTAGTAGTAGTAGTAGTAGTAGTAGTAGTAGTAGTAGTAGTAGTAGTAGTAGTAGCGACTGCGGCAGTACCAGCAGCAGCGGCAATAGTTAAATGACATTAAAAATAACCAGTATCACCCATGGCTGTTATCTTTCAGCATGCCCAGAAGATGGTCATATTTGTGACGACCCATGTCCAGCAAATACATGTCCAGCCCATTCCAGTGCAGTCTGCAAGTAAGAATCCTATTACACATATCCATAAGAAAATTCATTAGTTCCTGAAATATAGCCCTGTAACACATCTAAGGAAATATTATTGTACCTCAGTTTAGAAGAGAAACACTGTAAAGTCATTTGCAAAACCTTTTCGTCTTCCTCATTCTGTGTAGATACATCTGCAAAAGGAAGATTAGAATCATATATGATACAAATATTGTATCATAGTCTTAGTCTGGGATCAATTAAATGCTTTTGATAGTATATTTTATTATTATTATTATTATTATTATTATTATTATTATTATCATTAAGGGCTTATGGATGTGGTGGCTGTGATTTTGCATTCTATCTCAATGGAACTGAAGTTGACTGTGGTAAGTTTATTGACTATTCATATTTTATACAATTCTTTTATGCTATAGTTAATTCATAGGCTAATCGATCAATGTCCATCACTCATAATTTAATGCTATCTTACACGCATGTTCATCATTCAATCCATTATAATTTTATTGACATTATATGAGACATTTCAATGGTGTCACCATCATGAAGAATATCTGAGAATAAGCATCTTTATGAGATGTTGTTTCGAATTGAGTAGTAGTAGTAGTAGTAGTAGTAGTAGTAGTAGTAGTAGTAGTAGTAGTAGTAGTAGTAGTAGTAGTAGTAGTAGTAGTAGTAGTAGTAGTAGTAGTAGTAGTAGTAGTAGCGACTGCGGCAGTACCAGCAGCAGCGGCAATAGTTAAATGACATTAAAAATAACCAGTATCACCCATGGCTGTTATCTTTCAGCATGCCCAGAAGATGGTCATATATGTGACGACCCATGTCCAGCAAATACATGTCCAGCCCATTCCAGTGCAGTGTGCAAGTAAGAATCCTATTACACATATCCATAAGAAAATTCATTAGTTCCTGAAATATAGCCCTGTAACACATCTAAGGAAATATTATTGTACCTCAGTTTAGAAGAGAAACACTGTAAAGTCATTTGCAAAACCTTTTCGTCTTCCTCATTCTGTGTAGATACATGTGCAAAAGGAAGATTAGAATTATATATGATACAAAATAGTCTTCGTCGGGGATCAATAAAAAGCTTTTGATAGTATATCTTATTATTATTATTATTATTATTATTATTATTATTATTATTATTATTATTATTATTAAGGGCTTATGGATGTGGTGGCTGTGATTTTGCATTCTATCTCAATGGAACTGAAGTTGACTGTGGTAAGTTTATTGACTCTTCATATTTTATACAATTCTTTTATGCTATAGTTAATTCATAGGTTATTCGATCAATGTCCATCACTCATAATTTAATGCTATCTTACACGCGTGTTCATCATTCAATCCATTATAATTTTATTGACATTATATGAGACATTTCAATGGTGTCACCATCATGAAGAATATCTGAGAATAAGCATCTTTATGAGATGTTGTTTCGAATTGAGTAGTAGTAGTAGTAGTAGTAGTAGTAGTAGTAGTAGTAGTAGTAGTAGTAGTAGTAGTAGTAGTAGTAGTAGTAGTAGTAGTAGTAGTCATAGTAGTAGTAGTAGTAGTAGTAGTAGTAGTAGTAGTAGTAGTAGTAGTAGTAGTAGTAGTAGTAGTAGTAGCGACTGCGGCAGTACCAGCAGCAGCGGCAATAGTTAAATGACATTAAAAATAACCAGTATCAGCCTTGGCTGTTATCTTTCAGCATGCCCAGAAGATGGTCATATATGTGACGACCCATGTCCAGCAAATACATGTCCAGCCCATTCCAGTGCAGTGTGCAAGTAAGAATCCTATTACACATATCCATAAGAAAATTCATTAGTTCCTGAAATATAGCCCTGTAACACATCTAAGGAAATATTATTGTACCTCAGTTTAGAAGAGAAACACTGTAAAGTCATTTGCAAAACCTTTTCGTCTTCCTCATTCTGTGTAGATACATGTGCAAAAGGAAGATTAGAATTATATATGATACAAATATTGTATCATAGTCTTAGTCTGGGATCAATAAAAAGCTTTTGATAGTATATCTTATTATTATTATTATTATTATTATTATTATTATTATTATTATTAAGGGCTTATGGATGTGGTGGCTGTGATTTTGCATTCTATCTCAATGGAACTGAAGTTGACTGTGGTAAGTTTATTGTCTCCTCATATTGTATCCAATTCTTTTATGCTATAGTTAATTCATAGGTTAAACGATCAATGTCCATCACTCATAATTTAATGCTATCTTACACGCGTGTTCATCACTCAATCCATTATGATTTTATTGACATTATATGAGACATTTCAATGGTGTCACCATCATGAAGAATATCTGAGAATAAGCATCTTTATGAGATGTTGTTTCGAATTGAGTAGTAGTAGTAGTAGTAGTAGTAGTAGTAGTAGTAGTAGTAGTAGTAGTAGTAGTGGTAGTAGTAGTAGTAGTAGTAGTAGTCGAAGTGAACGCACACGTTTATTTAGCTCTGCAATTGCTGCCCGAATTTGCTAGTTTCTAGCGCGATTTTGTAGATAAATTTTATACATATATTTCGTATTAGTATTTCTTTTCAAACTTTATATTTAATTTGTAAATTCTTGTCTTGGTTGGAGCGCATTTTGTGTCTCTATTTTCTAAAGGCATTCCTCTTAGCTGGCGGTTTTCGCCATTTAATAGGGCTCCTCTTACTGTGGTCAATGCAATATATTTCTCCCCGCGCCGGTCTGCTATTTCTATAGATCGTAGGCTAGCGCATTGTATTTGGCAAGATCGCTTGAGTGAGTGGATTTAATTCCTTTGTCATTTGTAAGCACACGCCTAGTTCTTTAACTATATTACTCCTTATAGTCAGTTGGCTGTCCCCGGTCAACTCGAACAGACTAACAAATATATGACTTGACTATTTAATCATATATTTGTTAGCATACTTTAATCGGCTAGGTGTTAGTGAACCACTTAGAAAGTGGTTCAAACTAACAAATATACGACTGTACTCTCTATTCGTATATTTGTTGGTAGACGTCAGGGTTTCAAAAGGGGACACTATTTATTTAGTGTTTAGTTCTTTCCCCGACGTCTTGGTGTTATATATTTGTATTATATATTGTAGTAGTATGGGGTTCCTCTTTTTATAAAACACCATGGCAACCTCATATAAGCGTACCCTGAGTCTTAAAATCACGACAAAGGCTTGGGGTATTTCGCCAATGAGGTGTATCATGGGTTGAAGGATGTAGTTGGGGCAGGGCCACGGGTCCTTCAAGGTCTCGTTAATGTTTCCAAATCTGTATGGAATGTCACCGTAGTTAATGAAAGTGTGAAGGAAAAGTTGCTCGACGAGGTCCTTGTCGTGAAGGGTGAGGTGTGTAATGTGGAGGAAATAGATTCTGATCGTCTATTAGTCAAGATGAAGGTTCCATTAGAGATCCCAGATGAACGGGTTATCACTGAATTGATCAAGTATGGCAAAATGGACAAAGTAGAACACGAGACCTATCCATTTGATCGAACCTTAGAAAATGGCATCAGAAGAATTTGGTTTGAAAAGGTAGAACAACCTCTCCCAAGCAAGGTCACCATAGATGGTCGATTTTTCTTGCCATTATGGTACAGGGGGCAAATCAAAGAGTGTAGAATCTGCTTAAGCACAGAACATCTTGCAACAGATTGCCCTAACAAAAACAAATGTCTAGTTTGTGGATCATCTGATCATTTTAAGTGGCGATGCCCGCAGAACAAATATGTCAAAAAGGGTGCTGATAAAAGTGCAGAGCAAGTTGTCTCTAAAGAGAATGTCATAGAACCGGTAGCTGCTGAGATTGTAGCGGAAATTCATACTAATGGGAAGCACGCTGCTAAGGAAAATGTCATCGAACCAGTAGTTGCTGAGATTGTAGCTGAAGTCCATGTTAATGAGAAGCATGGGGAAAAAACTAAGAATCCAATCGCTGTAGTTGCAGGCGATGAAATAGAGGTTCTAGATGAGGGGCTAAGTCTTGCTCCAGTAACAAGTCAATCCAAGTTTGATGACAGAGAGGCTAATTCCACACAAGTTGAAGATGATGATCAATACCCTCTGGAAGAGAGTTTTAATTTAGGACAAGTAAAATTCAGGTCGCAAGATACTGAAACTAACTTTGAATTTCCACTGAGTACACTCAATCTAGACGATTTAAATAATATAGAGAAAGTAATTGGTGTCTCGGATCGATTGAGTGGAACAAAGCGACAGAAAGATGGAGAGAGTTCTGAATCAGAAATAGAGGAAAGTGATATAGAAGACGATAATATGTCAGTCGCTGAATCTGATATATCCATTCAAACACAGAGTTCTAAATCACCTGATGAAATGGTCATGTACAGGTCAGAGGCAGGAGAGGTGTTAGTTCCATATGTGACGGCAAATGGTGTTAAATATAGGCATCTGCGTCATGATTCAGATATATTAAAATATAAGCATTTGGAAAAAGTTGAGCTAAGTAATGCAGCGTTTGTGAGTAAAATAGGTAAATGGTCTAAGAGAGGGTCGAAAAAAACAAAATCTAGTTAGCTTAATAATGGCGGTTTTACACAGCATTTTATTACCTTTTATGCTAATTTGCACACTCAATTGTAGAGGCTTAAATAGTGACATAAAGCAACGTCACTTACTAGAGACTCTGAAAAATGAGCAGATTGACATTGCTTTGATACAGGAAACAAAAATTCAGAAGTCAGAATTATACGATAATTTAGAAAAGATTTCTGGATCCAGAATATTTTATTCGTTATCTCAAGATAATAGTGCAGGCGTAGCAATTGTTATACTCCCTCGTTGTTCAGCCTATGTAAATATAATCTCTTCAGTATCAGGTGCAAATGGTCGCTGGGTGAGAGTCACGCTAGATATACAACAAACACGTATCACGTTGCTGTGTATATATGCACCTACATCTCATCAACTACGTCGTAATTTTTTTAAGGAGATGTCTAAAACAGCACTAGATAACATCACTGAAAACTTAGTAATGGGTGGTGACTTTAATTGTGTCTTAGACAAAGAAAATGACAGGAATGCAACTTCAACTTATACTGATACATCACATAGACTCTTAAAAGAAATATGTGATAATGAAAATTTAGTGGACACCTATAGAATATCAAAACCTCATGGTAAAGATCTCACATGGTTTTCGGTAGATGGTAAAGTTGGTTCAAGGATCGACAGAATTTATGTGAATAGTTTGTTAACAGGGTACTGGAGAGATGTTAATATTAAGCCAGTTGCATTCTCTGATCATAACATGGTTTGTGTAACCTTTGCCAATGCTGACTGGGTAACAAAAGGGGTCGGGTTTTGGAAATTATACACAACACTGTTGGGAGAAGAATTTTATAAGAATAATATAGAGAGTTGTTGGCAACATTGGATTAATAGGAAAGCATCATATAAGAGCACATTGCAATGGTGGGAGGATGTTAAACTGGATTTAAAGTATGTTTCCCGAAAGTATGCTATTAGAAAAGCACAGGAAATACGCAAACGCAAGAAAACACTTCATCGATCACTGATGAAAATTAATGCTAAAGTAAATAATGGTGAAGAGAATTATTATGAATTACTGGTTAAAATTAAAAGTAAAATAAGAGATATAGAACACTATGAGTTTGAGGGTGCAAAAATTAGAGCAAGAGCCCAGATGCACGCAGAAGGGGAAAAGCCAACCCGATATTTTTGCGCATTAGAAAAAGCACGGGCAATAGATAAGGTGATGTGCTCATTAAACATGCCGGATGGTTCAACCGTCTTTACCAACAATGAAATGAGTACTATTGTATGCAATTACTATGAGTCATTGTACAAGTCAGAGGGAATTGATGAAGATGCAAAATTGGATTTGTTAGCAAATATAGACAAAAAGGTGTCAGACACAGGCAGTGAATTTTGTGATCAACCCTTAACACTAGAAGATTTAACTAAATCCCTTAAATGTATGAAACTAGAAAAATCACCGGGGTGTGATGGCCTTCCAGTTGAATTTTACCAAACGTTTTGGCACCTTGTAGGTCCAATAATGGAAGAATTAGGCACTGAAATTTTTGAGAAAGGCCATTTACCACCAACTATGGCTAGGGCATACGTAAGGCTAATATATAAAGGAAATGACAGACGTCTAATTCAGAACTACAGACCAATTTCTCTACTATGTGTAGACTACAAAATAATATCCAGAGCACTAACATTGAAACTAGGTAGTGTTTTAGGAGAAATCATTGGAACAGAGCAGACATGTGCTGTACCCAGGAGGACAATTCTAACCAATACCATGGTAATAAGAGACCTTATACCATTGGTTGAGAAGGATAGCATCCCTTCAGCTGTGATTGCCTTGGACAATGAAAAGGCATTTGACCGTGTGGAATGGGATTTTCTTTTTAATTCTTTGCAATCGTTTGGGTTAGGCTCAAACTTTATTAAATGGGTAAAGATTTTATATACGGATATCAAGAGTAGCTATTTAGTGAACAATCAATTATCCAGAGAAATTGTCTTAGAACGTGGGGTTAGACAGGGGTGTTCCCTATCGCCATTATTATTTGTTATTGTGATGGAATCACTTGGCATAGCATTGAGGCAAAATAATAACTTTCAAGGCATATGTATTCGTGGCATAGAAAGACCACTTAAGCTGTCACAATATGCTGATGACACAACTGTGTTTACCAGTTCAAACAATGATTTTGCAATTTTAAACCATGTACTAGAAAAGTTCCAAAATGCATCTGGTTTGAAAATCAATAAAGGAAAATCCAAAGGATTATTTCTGGGGCCATGGAAAGAGCGGAATGACCAGCCACTTGAAATCAATTGGTCTAATGATACCATTAAGATTTTAGGCATCTATTTTGGCAGGAAACCGAATACAATACAAAATTGGAATGAACGAGTATCTAAGCTTAAGAGAATATTAGCAAATTGGAAGCGTCGTCGTCTTTCAATCTTTGGTAGAGTGTTTGTTGTCAACAACTTGGCATTATCTGGGCTATGGTATACAGCATCGGTTGTACACATGCCAAAACATGTAGAAAAGGAGGTTAATGAGTTGATATTGTCATTCATATGGGAAGAAAAGAATCATTTAGTTTCCCATCGTGTTCTCAATAATGCTAAGTTAGAAGGAGGACTTGATTTAATTGATATTAAAGTGAAATGTGTTTCTTTAAGGTTACAATTTTTGGATGATCTTATTACATCAGATGAGACGTGGGCATGTGTTTCACGAGCTCTCATGGAGAGAATTGTAGAACCATTTCTGGCGGAGCATGTGTTTACCTCAAAGAAGCCACCTCCGAATAGCCAAATGATACCAGATGTGTTTAAAGATCAAGCTAAGGGGTTAGAAATATTTGACAGATACATGCCTCCACCTACGTGCTGGAAGGAAGTACTAGAACAGCAATTGTGGGGCAATAGTAATATATGTTATAACAATGCAGTACTTTATCTACCGTCCTTTGCAAAATATGGCATTCAACATTTATCGGATATGATACACCCTCAAACACATAGATGGATTTCAATGCAAGACGTAGCTAGAAAAACACATATGAGGCATATAGATGTCCAGCGGTTGCTAAATAAAATAAAACATGCTGTACCAATTGAATGGTTTCGTCTGCCAAATGTAAATAATAATAGTTTGACTCCACAACCCGCATTAGTTCTTGATGATGAGATGTTAAAATACAAGATGAGATCCAAGGAATGGTACCATATTATGAGACGAAAACAAGTAACACCTCCCATAGCAATTAGGAGATGGGATGACTCAAGCTATAAACCATCCAGTTGGAAAAATGTATGGAAAATCTTACATTCTCCATCCATACCAAATATGGCTCGTGATTTATTGTGGCGATTACTACATCGACGTCTATGGGTGGGACACTTGACATACAAGTGCAATATTACGACTTCTGATAGGTGTTACTTATGTCAAACAGACGAGGAAACAATCGAGCATTTATTTGTGGAATGTCCAATATCGTCACAATTTTGGGACTATATCAGCCAAATCTTGGCAAAATTTGGAGCGAAGCCCATTGTTCTAGACACGCATGTAGTCTTATTTAGAGAATTTGGATCAAGCGGTGTAAATATCATAAAGTCTGAAAGGACTATTTTAATAACAATACTAACCATAGGTGTTTGGGCCATTTGGAAACATCGGTGTGCACAGACGAAAAATCCATCTATGGGCAATCACAATAGAGCAATAAAGGCAATATTTCGTTCATTGCTGCTGAATCATATTCCTTGCGAATATTTTAGATTAAAGCAGCATGGTAAAGAAAAAGTATTCAAGGACATATGGTGCAAAACAAACATAGTTTCAATAGAGTTGGGAGCTGTAAAAATAAATGAGCCTGCACTAGCTTAAATCATTTAATTACTACAGCTGATTTATCTGTGTCTTTTAATTAATCTGTGTCATGTAATTCATTTTAGTCTGCACTTTGATATTGTTATGTTTAATAATTCATGTTAAGAAATAAACAGACTGGGGTAATTTAATAATCAATCGATAAAGTAATTTGCCATTGAATTATAATATTGTCCCAGGTAATTTTAGGAATTTGCACAGAGTTTTATAGGGTTATTTGTTCCCGGGTAATTTACAAAACCTTACAACAAAGTAAATCAAAAATGGAAACAAGAGCGCCATCTATTTCCATCTATTTTTCTGTAATTTTCCTGCTGACTATATATGTTATGCTACCTGAATGCTACTACGCCCGCTGATCTTTAAGACTCAGCCCACTGGCGTCAATGATTGACTTATTTGTCATTGATTGACGAGTCACTTTTCATTTGTTGAATAGTTGCACTCGCCACACGGGTCTACTACCACACATGGATTGAATGGTAATTTACAAAACCTTATAATAAAGTAAATTGAAAATGTAAACAAGAGGGCCATCAATTTTTCTGGAATTTTTCTGCCGACTATATGTATTATACTAGCCAAATGCTACTACGCCCGCTGATCTGTAGAGAATCAGCCCACTGGCGTCAATGATTGACTTATTTGTCATTGATTGACGAGTCACTTTTCATTTGTTGAATAGTTGCACTCGCCACACGGGTCTACTACCACACATGGATTGAATGGTAATTTACAAAACCTTATAATAAAGTAAATTGAAAATGTAAACAAGAGGGCCATCAATTTTTCTGGAATTTTTCTGCCGACTATATGTATTATACTAGCCAAATGCTACTACGCCCGCTGATCTTTAGAGAATCAGCCCACTGGCGTCAATGATTGACTTATTTGTCATAGATTGACGAGGCACTTTTCATTTGTTGGATAGTTGCACTCGCCACACGGGTCTACTACTACACCTGGGTTGAATAGTAATGCCTTTGTTAAGTTTTGTTTTGCTATCGGAGCTTTATCAGCATATTGTTTTGTATCTATACTTTTTAAGCCATATGTATTTATAGATTGTATTAATGCTCATTATTTATCATTGTTTTGGTGTAATATTAATCAAGATTACTAGTTCACCAGGTTTTTTTCTGGGGGTTTGCAAGCCTTTTTAAAGGAGTTCCTCCGTGAAGTTTGTCCGACTGCGTCAGCGTCGGTTTTTCAAAAAAAAAAAAAAAAAGTAGTAGTAATGGTATTAGTCATAGTAGTAGTAGTAGTAGTAGTAGTAGTAGTAGTAGTAGTAGTAGTAGTGGTAGTAATGGTAGTAGTCGTAGTACTAGTAGTAGTAGTAGTAGTAGTAGTAGTAGTAGTAGTAGTAGTAGTAGTAGTAGTAGTAGTAGTAGTAGTAGCGACTGCGGCAGTACCAGCAGCAGCGGCAATAGTTAAATGACATTAAAAATAACCAGTATCACCCATGGCTGTTATCTTTCAGCATGCCCAGAAGATGGTCATATTTGTGACGACCCATGTCCAGCAAATACATGTCCAGCCCATTCCAGTGCAGTCTGCAAGTAAGAATCCTATTACACATATCCATAAGAAAATTCATTAGTTCCTGAAATATAGCCCTGTAACACATCTAAGGAAATATTATTGTACCTCAGTTTAGAAGAGAAACACTGTAAAGTCATTTGCAAAACGTGTTCGTCTTCCTCATTCTGTGTAGATACATCTGCAAAAGGAAGATTAGAATTATATATGATACAAATATTGTATCATAGTCTTAGTCTGGGATCAATTAAATGCTTTTGATCCGCAACAAGGGCAAAATTAGTTATAGTAATTGGGTAGTATATTTTATTATTATTATTATTATTATTATTATTATTATTATTATTATCATTAAGGGCTTATGGATGTGGTGGCTGTGATTTTGCATTCTATCTCAATGGAACTGAAGTTGACTGTGGTAAGTTTATTGACACATATTTTATCCAATTCTTTTATGCTATAGCTAATTCATAGGTTAATCGGTCAATGTCCATCACTGATAAGTTAATGCTATTTTACACCCATGTTCATCCATCAATCCATTATAATTTCATTGACATTATATGAGACATTTCAATGGTGTCACCATCATGAAGAATATCTGAGAATAAGCATCTTTATGAGATGCTGTTTCGAATTGAGTAGTAGTAGTAGTAGTAGTAGTAGTAGTAGTAGTAGTAGTAGTAGTAGTAGTATTAGTAGTAGTATTAGTAGTAGTAGTAGTAGTAATAGTGGTAGTAATAGTAGTAGTAGTAGTAGTAGTAGTAGTAGTAGTAGTAGTAGTAGTAGTAGTAGTAGTAGTAGTAGTAGTAGTAGTAGTAGTAGTAGTAGTAGTAGTAGTAGTAGTTAGTAGTAGTCAATATTGTCAACGCACTGGCTCAGAATCTTCAATAATTGAAAAAATTCAAAAATTTAAGATATTTTGGTTTATCTTACTGCCTGAGATTTGTCATTTTGTTTGAGGAAAGCCATATGGCATTAATGTTAACCCTTTACTGGTTAAATTTGTTCAGTAAAATCCAAATATGCGCTTACTTATTTAATGTACATTTGCAGGCACAGACAAGGTCATTCCCGAGAATATACCACTGGAACGACTGTCTCGGTTCCCGAGCCAGTCATTACAGTGGTAAATTTTCAAAAATACTCAAACCCCGCCGGCAAATCGACATTGCCCAAGATCACTAAATTGACCGTTTTTGGCTGACCATCATGCAAGGGTTAATGTTGAATGATTGAGATGGATATTATGGATAGCTATTTGAGTTTTGCTTTTACCAAGATGTCACGTAGATTCGGATTTTTCTTGAACGCAATTACTGGACGCTTGTTAAAGGGTTGTTTCAGTTTCTCCTGTAGGTTTTGATACTCATCTTTCAAAATTTTGGAAATTTCAACGTTTTTCCGATTATAGGTCAGAATGAATGGAATTTTGTCACGTTGATCAGATAAGCCTGGGTCCGAGTTTATTCCCCTTGGCCACTGTGTTTCGAGTTCTTTAATCCAAAACGATTCTCGAAGTTTTCTTTGTTTATCAGTTTCTTCTGCCGTATCTGAAAGGGGTGGCTGTTCAATCGGCATAATTTCAAAGTCACGAAGGACTAAATGGTCAGGAAGATTAAAATGTTCGGAAACATGTGTGTCTTCCTCTAGCCTAATATCTGAGAGGTGTCGAGTTGCCCGCCATCTTAATGGACATTTGGTTTCGCCGACATACTGTTTTTGGCACAATTTGCATGAAATTAGATAAATAACATTTTCAGAGTCACAATCTAGATTAGACTGAAGTTGGAACTTGCTTTTGTTCTGAAAGCTCGTGAAAGTATTCTGGTTTGGGAGAAATTCATCTAACTTGCACCTTTTCTTTCCGCATTTGCGAGATTCGCCTACACCTATAATAGGACGATTGTGAGAAATTTTGGTAGGCCGACGATTTGAGGCATTATCTGGGATGGTTTCCAAGCCGTCTAATGTTTCAGATTTGATTTTGCGCAAGAATCGTGAGGAGTAACCCCGTGGTTTGAGGGCTTTGAATAGGGTAGAGCACGCTTCTTCAAAGTTTTTCCTATCACTGGAATTCCTGTGAAAACGGATTATTTGTGATTTAACTATTCCTTTAAAAGTATGTGGTGGATGGAAAGATTTTTTGTGCAATAGCTGATGCGAATCGGTTGGTTTGAAATACACTTTGTAGTCTAAGTAGCCAGTTGTTTCATACTTTAGACCTTTATATACAGTTACATCCAGGAAATCTACGGACATCTCGTCAATGGTTGCTTTTAATTTGATATTCGGATCGTGATTGTTCAGAATTTCGAAAAATTCATCAAACTCTGCCTTTGTGTGTTGCCAAATCATGAAAATGTCATCAAGGTACCT
Organism: Chaetoderma sp. LZ-2023a; assembly: GCA_034401795.1. NCBI lineage: Eukaryota > Metazoa > Mollusca > Caudofoveata > Chaetodermatida > Chaetodermatidae > Chaetoderma > Chaetoderma sp. LZ-2023a. Next base: position 45,264,137 of record CM067365.1, read on the forward strand.
GCGATAAATGAGGGGATGTTTTGGACACTTTTCTAACGCTTCCTCCTCCCACTCTGCTACGTAAATATTGGCAAAACATGGGCTAAAGCGCTTGCCCATCGCGCAGCCGCAAATTTGTTGGTAAATTTCGCCATCGAATTCAAAATCATTGCCTTTCAGACTCAGCTCTAATAGAGCTATTACTTCTCTGTCTGGCCTGTTGGTGTCTGGGTAGTTCACGAATGCTCTACGGATAGAATTTATACCCTTCTCGATGTCAATGTTTGTATACATAGCATCGATGTCAAGCGTGACCAAGAATGAATTTGGAGGTATCCAGGTCTCAGAGACCTGTGATAAGAAGTCTTCTGTGTTTTTCAAGAAGCTGGGGTGTCTATTTGCTATTGGCTGTAGATGGTAATCGATGTATTCACTGATTCTGTAGGATTCTGAGCCACAATCAGAGATTATAGGTCGCCCGGGCGGTGACATTGGGTCCAACCACGAATCTATGGGTTTATGAATTTTTGGCAAAAGATAGAAAGTCCGTGGTTTTGACTCAAGTTTAGCAAAGAGATACTTATGTTGCTTTTCGGTGATCTTCTTGCTATCGAGCAATTTTTGAAGAATCTCATTAAATTTGCTGCAATTATTTTGCCAAAGTGGTTTGCTTAGTTTCTGGTAATGCTTTGGGTTACTAAGTTGTCGTTGTGCTTCACGTTTATAGTTATCTTTAAGCATTATTACAGTCGCCGACCCTTTATCGGCAGGTTTGATGACAATTTCGCTGTTTTTAGACAATTTAATTAAGGCCTGGCGTTCCTCATAGGGTAAATTTGGTTGATCATTAGGGAATGTAGAATTTTTAACACGTTCTGAAAAGAGTTCTATGCTTTCACCGATCGCTGGGTCCAGGATTTTTACGTTTGGTGCCCAGCCAGTTTTTTCAATGAATGGTGGAATGTTACTATTAGAGTTACGAAAGAAGTCTGCTAACTTAATACGGTGACTAAATTCAGATGTTTCCATACAGCCATTATCTAAAAGAGCATCCAAACCTGTTTTAGGTTTTGGTGTTGGGACAAATGTAAGACCAAAATTGAGCAGTGACTGCTCTGCTTCACCTAATGGGGAGCCAGTTAGATTGACAATATTACTGCCCAGTCCTGTTTCCGGGCGGATGTTACCCTGGCCCTTGTCTAGTTTAAATTTAGGAATTTAAGCCAGGCAGAATACATCGAGTTAGCTGTCTTCTCAGTCCAATGAATGTTATCCGTAACAACATTAAATTCGGAGAGTCTAAGTGCAGGAATGACAGTCACAGATTTTGATGATTCAGCCGTCGAATTGATGGACTGAATCGCCAACTTCTGCTGAGCTGTCAACCGACTTGAATAGTTAAGTTTTGCGAAGTAAATCGCAGTCTTTGGGAATTTGGACTTAATCGCACTGAGAAGCAGCATTAATCTATGTTTTGAACTAGAGATGGGTTCATTCATATCATTAATGCCAATGTTAATCACTATTTTCTCTGGTTTAAATGATCCAGTGTACTTTTGAATTAGTCCTCTAGCATGACACAATTTAGCTCCTGGGTAGCAGGCAACTTGCGTTTCAGGGTGGGGCTCAACATTAATGCGACTCAGGTTCGAAGCTCCAAAGATGAGTACTTTGTTCGTGAGAACAGGTAGTCGCCAGTCAATTTTGTTTTCGATTTCATGACGAAATTTCCAAAAAATGTTTCTCTCCAACATGGTGGGTTGTTGGGGTCTATTTGCAAATTTAATAGGACGCACCTCCGGTGCATTACTTGGACCTGGAGTTGGAGAGAAGCTGGGCTGTGGCAGTTTCCCTGTTGGGGATGGGGTCTTGAGACCCGATGGTTGACTGCTCTGGGGGGATTTCTGAGAAGCGCCAGTCCGTGGACCAGATTTGCTACCATTAACCCTTTCCCTCTGTGGCAAGGGCGGATATTCGTTTGGGTCATTTAGATTGCCTAGTGGAGAGTCAGGTAGTGGGATTAATGATGCTTCAAATAGCATATCTCTAGGGCCAGAATCTAATGGTAGCAATGGAGAGATTTTATTGTCTACTCGTTTTGTGACTGGCGGCGAAGTTTCAGGTGATCTGAGGCGTTTTTTCATTTGTGATTGTGGGGCCACAGTTGGTATCATGACCAGAGGCGTGGCTTGTGCGAGATTTTGAATTGGTTGCTGAGATGGATCTATCGGTCGCACAAAATCGTAAAAAGAACTAATCGCATTAATGTCGAGCTTTCTATTATAATTGTTTTTTGCCCAGCGTATAGCATTGGATTTAGCACGACCTAGGTCTAAATGTGGCATTGCCTGTGTGAGGACTACTTCAGTTCTAATACTACCAAGTTGTTCATTATAGTGATTTAACATGGCCTTAATGGTAGATTTTGCCCACTCAAAATTCACATTCCAGATGGCAAAGTAGATGTCATCATTTGGTATAGCTGGCTTACAAAATCCATTCAGCTCTTCCACCTTCCTGCTAAGCCCATCAGGGAGAGTTTCGGCATCTAAATGCCTACGTAGCGTAGCAATATGGTGGAAGCACTGAATTATTTGGTAATACAGCTTTACCAGGCGCGCATGCGCAGATGAACCCCCTTTACCATCTCCATTCTTCCTACGACCATTCTTCCTCGCAATAGCCATTCAGACAGACAATCGTTCAATCTAACTAGCAATCAGACAGGCAGTTGAGCAGGTAAGAACGATTCGATCAGGCAAACTCAAATTCAAGCACACAAATTCATTCACATCAACTACAAATTGAACCAATATATTACTTACACCTGAAAGACAAATTATAGAATTAACATGTAATATGCAAGGGTTAACAATACAACAGTACAATACGCAATATTATAAGTTACTCACAGTAATTATGGACACCGTCAATTGGCTAAATGCATTTCACATGGATGTGCTTCATCAGTAGCCTGTATGACAAATCTGTCAGTCCTTCAGTATAGACAGCTTTATATACGTTTACTGAATTACTCAATCTCCTTTGAAAAACTACTCTATGGTTTAATTTGAACAATTGAACTTTGTGCAAGGTTTGAATTTCCTTTGATTCGGGTTTATCACAAACATCATTAATAAAGCCAATGATTAGTGGACTAGTTTCACTCCACACAGATTAGTGAAATTTTACTCTTCCGAATTGGATTGATAAGTGAGTAGTGTTTCCTTCAGGAGATCATGAATCGATCATTCAAAGGTGTTATATGCTTTTGTTGGGACACTCAATTTTGCCTTTTGATTCCTTTTGAACATTTGATGCCGAAAAAATTAATCAAGTTTGGAGGACATATTTTGTCATTTTAAAGAATTTTGTTCGCCACACCAGAAAGGCCACTGCAGTGTTTATAATTAAACTTTGTTCATACATGTAGAAAGAAAGTAGTATTCAGCTCCCTTAATTTTATGTGAGTGAGTGGCTGGACGGACACACAGAGAGCCGGATGGCTGGCAAGGCAGATGGACAGATCCATCCATCCATCCATCCAACCATCCATCCATCCAGACATCCAACCATCCATCCATCCCACGCCCCCATCCATCCATGGAAGGATGGGGAGGCGGGAAGGATGGGGAGGTGGGATGGGGACGGGCATAAAGGAAGGATAGAGCTTAGTCGGAGAAGGGGAGGAGGGATGCATCCATCCATCCATCCATCCATCCATCCATCCATCCATCCATCCATCCATCCATCCATCCGTCCATCCATCCAACCAACAAACCAACAAACCAACAAACCAACAAACCAACAAACCAACAAACCAACCAACCAACCATCCATCCATCCATCCATCCATCCATCCAACCAACCAACCATCCATCCATCCATCCCACACACCCATGGAAGGAAGGGGATTGGGGATGATTGATGGGCAGGATCCATCCATCCATCCCACCATCCACCCACCCATACATCAAACCATCCATCCATTCACCCATCCATTCATCCATCCATCCATGGAAGGGAGGGAAGGGGGGATGGGAAAGATCCATCCATCCATCCCGATGTGGAGATGGAATGAGGGATGGGAAGGAAGGAAGAATAGAGTGGGCATGGCTGGATAGAGGGGGAGGACCATCCATCCATCCATCCATCCACTCACACGCACGCACGCTCTCACACGCACACGTACACACACACATACACACACGTACACGCGCATGCATGCACGTACCAACATTTACACACGCACGCATGTACGCACGCACACACATGTACACACGTAGGCACATGTATACACGCACGCACGGACGCATGTACGCACGCACGCACACATCATTCACATTACACACCCCCATCCCCCCGCCCCACCCCCATGGATGGATGAGAGACCGGATGATGGATGGGTAGGAGAGAAGGATAGAGCGGGGATCGGCTGGAGAAGGTGCAGGGGTGGGAGTTCGAGATGGACAGACGGGCAGTGGGAAGGCAGAGTAGCGGGAGGGATGGGCAAATGGACCGACGGACAAGTGGACCATGTGACAGCCAGACTAGTGAATGCATGGGTGGATTGACAGGAGCTGATGGATGGTTAGGCGGGTGGACCAGTGAATGAGTGGAGAAGCAGGAGAGTGAATCCGGGAATGATTGTAGAATTTGGTATATAAGTCTCTCCACTGAAAGACCGACAGACTGCCTGACGGTGTCGACGGATATATAAGTTATGTTTTTACAAGGCAATAAAATAACAGAACTGGCACTCGCAAGTATGTAGTCAATATTGTCAACGCACTGGCTCAGAATCTTCAATAATTGAAAAAATTCAAAAATTTAAGATATTTTGGTTTATCTTACTGCCTGAGATTTGTCATTTTGTTTGAGGAAAGCCATATGGCATTAATGTTAACCCTTTACTGGTTAAATTTGTTCAGTAAAATCCAAATATGCGCTTACTTATTTAATGTACATTTGCAGGCACAGACAAGGTCATTCCCGAGAATATACCACTGGAACGACTGTCTCGGTTCCCGAGCCAGTCATTACAGTGGTAAATTTTCAAAAATACTCAAACCCCGCCGGCAAATCGACATTGCCCAAGATCACTAAATTGACCGTTTTTGGCTGACCATCATGCAAGGGTTAATGTTGAATGATTGAGATGGATATTATGGATAGCTATTTGAGTTTTGCTTTTACCAAGATGTCACGTAGATTCGGATTTTTCTTGAACGCAATTACTGGACGCTTGTTAAAGGGTTGTTTCAGTTTCTCCTGTAGGTTTTGATACTCATCTTTCAAAATTTTGGAAATTTCAACGTTTTTCCGATTATAGGTCAGAATGAATGGAATTTTGTCACGTTGATCAGATAAGCCTGGGTCCGAGTTTATTCCCCTTGGCCACTGTGTTTCGAGTTCTTTAATCCAAAACGATTCTCGAAGTTTTCTTTGTTTATCAGTTTCTTCTGCCGTATCTGAAAGGGGTGGCTGTTCAATCGGCATAATTTCAAAGTCACGAAGGACTAAATGGTCAGGAAGATTAAAATGTTCGGAAACATGTGTGTCTTCCTCTAGCCTAATATCTGAGAGGTGTCGAGTTGCCCGCCATCTTAATGGACATTTGGTTTCGCCGACATACTGTTTTTGGCACAATTTGCATGAAATTAGATAAATAACATTTTCAGAGTCACAATCTAGATTAGACTGAAGTTGGAACTTGCTTTTGTTCTGAAAGCTCGTGAAAGTATTCTGGTTTGGGAGAAATTCATCTAACTTGCACCTTTTCTTTCCGCATTTGCGAGATTCGCCTACACCTATAATAGGACGATTGTGAGAAATTTTGGTAGGCCGACGATTTGAGGCATTATCTGGGATGGTTTCCAAGCCGTCTAATGTTTCAGATTTGATTTTGCGCAAGAATCGTGAGGAGTAACCCCGTGGTTTGAGGGCTTTGAATAGGGTAGAGCACGCTTCTTCAAAGTTTTTCCTATCACTGGAATTCCTGTGAAAACGGATTATTTGTGATTTAACTATTCCTTTAAAAGTATGTGGTGGATGGAAAGATTTTTTGTGCAATAGCTGATGCGAATCGGTTGGTTTGAAATACACTTTGTAGTCTAAGTAGCCAGTTGTTTCATACTTTAGACCTTTATATACAGTTACATCCAGGAAATCTACGGACATCTCGTCAATGGTTGCTTTTAATTTGATATTCGGATCGTGATTGTTCAGAATTTCGAAAAATTCATCAAACTCTGCCTTTGTGTGTTGCCAAATCATGAAAATGTCATCAAGGTACCTGCGATAAATGAGGGGATGTTTTGGACACTTTTCTAACGCTTCCTCCTCCCACTCTGCTACGTAAATATTGGCAAAACATGGGCTAAAGCGCTTGCCCATCGCGCAGCCGCAAATTTGTTGGTAAATTTCGCCATCGAATTCAAAATCATTGCCTTTCAGACTCAGCTCTAATAGAGCTATTACTTCTCTGTCTGGCCTGTTGGTGTCTGGGTAGTTCACGAATGCTCTACGGATAGAATTTATACCCTTCTCGATGTCAATGTTTGTATACATAGCATCGATGTCAAGCGTGACCAAGAATGAATTTGGAGGTATCCAGGTCTCAGAGACCTGTGATAAGAAGTCTTCTGTGTTTTTCAAGAAGCTGGGGTGTCTATTTGCTATTGGCTGTAGATGGTAATCGATGTATTCACTGATTCTGTAGGATTCTGAGCCACAATCAGAGATTATAGGTCGCCCGGGCGGTGACATTGGGTCCAACCACAAATCTGTGGGTTTATGAATTTTTGGCAAAAGATAGAAAGTCCGTGGTTTTGACTCAAGTTTAGCAAAGAGATACTTATGTTGCTTTTCGGTGATCTTCTTGCTATCGAGCAATTTTTGAAGAATCTCATTAAATTTGCTGCAATTATTTTGCCAAAGTGGTTTGCTTAGTTTCTGGTAATGCTTTGGGTTACTAAGTTGTCGTTGTGCTTCACGTTTATAGTTATCTTTAAGCATTATTACAGTCGCCGACCCTTTATCGGCAGGTTTGATGACAATTTCGCTGTTTTTAGACAATTTAATTAAGGCCTGGCGTTCCTCATAGGGTAAATTTGGTTGATCATTAGGGAATGTAGAATTTTTAACACGTTCTGAAAAGAGTTCTATGCTTTCACCGATCGCTGGGTCCAGGATTTTTACGTTTGGTGCCCAGCCAGTTTTTTCAATGAATGGTGGAATGTTACTATTAGAGTTACGAAAGAAGTCTGCTAACTTAATACGGTGACTAAATTCAGATGTTTCCATACAGCCATTATCTAAAAGAGCATCCAAACCTGTTTTAGGTTTTGGTGTTGGGACAAATGTAAGACCAAAATTGAGCAGTGACTGCTCTGCTTCACCTAATGGGGAGCCAGTTAGATTGACAATATTACTGCCCAGTCCTGTTTCCGGGCGGATGTTACCCTGGCCCTTGTCTAGTTTAAATTTAGGAATTTAAGCCAGGCAGAATACATCGAGTTAGCTGTCTTCTCAGTCCAATGAATGTTATCCTTAACAACATTAAATTCGGAGAGTCTAAGTGCAGGAATGACAGTCACAGATTTTGATGATTCAGCCGTCGAATTGATGGACTGAATCGCCAACTTCTGCTGAGCTGTCAACCGACTTGAATAGTTAAGTTTTGCGAAGTAAATCGCAGTCTTTGGGAATTTGGACTTAATCGCACTGAGAAGCAGCATTAATCTATGTTTTGAACTAGAGATGGGTTCATTCATATCATTAATGCCAATGTTAATCACTATTTTCTCTGGTTTAAATGATCCAGTGTACTTTTGAATTAGTCCTCTAGCATGACACAATTTAGCTCCTGGGTAGCAGGCAACTTGCGTTTCAGGGTGGGGCTCAACATTAATGCGACTCAGGTTCGAAGCTCCAAAGATGAGTACTTTGTTCGTGAGAACAGGTAGTCGCCAGTCAATTTTGTTTTCGATTTCATGACGAAATTTCCAAAAAATGTTTCTCTCCAACATGGTGGGTTGTTGGGGTCTATTTGCAAATTTAATAGGACGCACCTCCGGTGCATTACTTGGACCTGGAGTTGGAGAGAAGCTGGGCTGTGGCAGTTTCCCTGTTGGGGATGGGGTCTTGAGACCCGATGGTTGACTGCTCTGGGGGGATTTCTGAGAAGCGCCAGTCCGTGGACCAGATTTGCTACCATTAACCCTTTCCCTCTGTGGCAAGGGCGGATATTCGTTTGGGTCATTTAGATTGCCTAGTGGAGAGTCAGGTAGTGGGATTAATGATGCTTCAAATAGCATATCTCTAGGGCCAGAATCTAATGGTAGCAATGGAGAGATTTTATTGTCTACTCGTTTTGTGACTGGCGGCGAAGTTTCAGGTGATCTGAGGCGTTTTTTCATTTGTGATTGTGGGGCCACAGTTGGTATCATGACCAGAGGCGTGGCTTGTGCGAGATTTTGAATTGGTTGCTGAGATGGATCTATCGGTCGCACAAAATCGTAAAAAGAACTAATCGCATTAATGTCGAGCTTTCTATTATAATTGTTTTTTGCCCAGCGTATAGCATTGGATTTAGCACGACCTAGGTCTAAATGTGGCATTGCCTGTGTGAGGACTACTTCAGTTCTAATACTACCAAGTTGTTCATTATAGTGATTTAACATGGCCTTAATGGTAGATTTTGCCCACTCAAAATTCACATTCCAGATGGCAAAGTAGATGTCATCATTTGGTATAGCTGGCTTACAAAATCCATTCAGCTCTTCCACCTTCCTGCTAAGCCCATCAGGGAGAGTTTCGGCATCTAAATGCCTACGTAGCGTAGCAATATGGTGGAAGCACTGAATTATTTGGTAATACAGCTTTACCAGGCGCGCATGCGCAGATGAACCCCCTTTACCATCTCCATTCTTCCTACGACCATTCTTCCTCGCAATAGCCATTCAGACAGACAATCGTTCAATCTAACTAGCAATCAGACAGGCAGTTGAGCAGGTAAGAACGATTCGATCAGGCAAACTCAAATTCAAGCACACAAATTCATTCGCATCAACTACAAATTGAACCAATATATTACTTACACCTGAAAGACAAATTATAGAATTAACATGTAATATGCAAGGGTTAACAATACAACAGTACAATACGCAATATTATAAGTTACTCACAGTAATTATGGACACCGTCAATTGGCTAAATGCATTTCACATGGATGTGCTTCATCAGTAGCCTGTATGACAAATCTGTCAGTCCTTCAGTATAGACAGCTTTATATACGTTTACTGAATTACTCAATCTCCTTTGAAAAACTACTCTATGGTTTAATTTGAACAATTGAACTTTGTGCAAGGTTTGAATTTCCTTTGATTCGGGTTTATCACAAACATCATTAATAAAGCCAATGATTAGTGGACTAGTTTCACTCCACACAGATTAGTGAAATTTTACTCTTCCGAATTGGATTGATAAGTGAGTAGTGTTTCCTTCAGGAGATCATGAATCGATCATTCAAAGGTGTTATATGCTTTTGTTGGGACACTCAATTTTGCCTTTTGATTCCTTTTGAACATTTGATGCCGAAAAAATTAATCAAGTTTGGAGGACATATTTTGTCATTTTAAAGAATTTTGTTCGCCACACCAGAAAGGCCACTGCAGTGTTTATAATTAAACTTTGTTCATACATGTAGAAAGAAAGTAGTATTCAGCTCCCTTAATTTTATGTGAGTGAGTGGCTGGACGGACACACAGAGAGCCGGATGGCTGGCAAGGCAGATGGACAGATCCATTCATCCATCCATCCAACCATCCATCCATCCAGACATCCAACCATCCATCCATCCCACGCCCCCATCCATCCATGGAAGGATGGGGAGGCGGGAAGGATGGGGAGGTGGGATGGGGACGGGCATAAAGGAAGGATAGAGCTTAGTCGGAGAAGGGGAGGAGGGATGCATCCATCCATCCATCCATCCATCCATCCATCCATCCATCCGTCCATCCATCCAACCAACAAACCAACAAACCAACAAACCAACAAACCAACAAACCAACAAACCAACAAACCAACAAACCAACCAACCAACCATCCATCCATCCATCCATCCATCCATCCAACCAACCAACCATCCATCCATCCATCCCACACACCCATGGAAGGAAGGGGATTGGGGATGATTGATGGGCAGGATCCATCCATCCATCCCACCATCCACCCACCCATACATCAAACCATCCATCCATTCACCCATCCATTCATCCATCCATCCATGGAAGGGAGGGAAGGGGGGATGGGAAAGATCCATCCATCCATCCCGATGTGGAGATGGAATGAGGGATGGGAAGGAAGGAAGAATAGAGTGGGCATGGCTGGATAGAGGGGGAGGACCATCCAATATGCTGATGACACAACTGTGTTTACCAGTTCAAACAATGATTTTGCAATTTTAAACCATGTACTAGAAAAGTTCCAAAATGCATCTGGTTTGAAAATCAATAAAGGAAAATCCAAAGGATTATTTCTGGGGCCATGGAAAGAGCGGAATGACCAGCCACTTGAAATCAATTGGTCTAATGATACCATTAAGATTTTAGGCATCTATTTTGGCAGGAAACCGAATACAATACAAAATTGGAATGAACGAGTATCTAAGCTTAAGAGAATATTAGCAAATTGGAAGCGTCGTCGTCTTTCAATCTTTGGTAGAGTGTTTGTTGTCAACAACTTGGCATTATCTGGGCTATGGTATACAGCATCGGTTGTACACATGCCAAAACATGTAGAAAAGGAGGTTAATGAGTTGATATTGTCATTCATATGGGAAGAAAAGAATCATTTAGTTTCCCATCGTGTTCTCAATAATGCTAAGTTAGAAGGAGGACTTGATTTAATTGATATTAAAGTGAAATGTGTTTCTTTAAGGTTACAATTTTTGGATGATCTTATTACATCAGATGAGACGTGGGCATGTGTTTCACGAGCTCTCATGGAGAGAATTGTAGAACCATTTCTGGCGGAGCATGTGTTTACCTCAAAGAAGCCACCTCCGAATAGCCAAATGATACCAGATGTGTTTAAAGATCAAGCTAAGGGGTTAGAAATATTTGACAGATACATGCCTCCACCTACGTGCTGGAAGGAAGTACTAGAACAGCAATTGTGGGGCAATAGTAATATATGTTATAACAATGCAGTACTTTATCTACCGTCCTTTGCAAAATATGGCATTCAACATTTATCGGATATGATACACCCTCAAACACGTAGATGGATTTCAATGCAAGACGTAGCTAGAAAAACACATATGAGGCATATAGATGTCCAGCGGTTGCTAAATAAAATAAAACATGCTGTACCAATTGAATGGTTTCGTCTGCCAAATGTAAATAATAATAGTTTGACTCCACAACCCGCATTAGTTCTTGATGATGAGATGTTAAAATACAAGATGAGATCCAAGGAATGGTACCATATTATGAGACGAAAACAAGTAACACCTCCCATAGCAATTAGGAGATGGGATGACTCAAGCTATAAACCATCCAGTTGGAAAAATGTATGGAAAATCTTACATTCTCCATCCATACCAAATATGGCTCGTGATTTATTGTGGCGATTACTACATCGACGTCTATGGGTGGGACACTTGACATACAAGTGCAATATTACGACTTCTGATAGGTGTTACTTATGTCAAACAGACGAGGAAACAATCGAGCATTTATTTGTGGAATGTCCAATATCGTCACAATTTTGGGACTATATCAGCCAAATCTTGGCAAAATTTGGAGCGAAGCCCATTGTTCTAGACACGCATGTAGTCTTATTTAGAGAATTTGGATCAAGCGGTGTAAATATCATAAAGTCTGAAAGGACTATTTTAATAACAATACTAACCATAGGTGTTTGGGCCATTTGGAAACATCGGTGTGCACAGACGAAAAATCCATCTATGGGCAATCACAATAGAGCAATAAAGGCAATATTTCGTTCATTGCTGCTGAATCATATTCCTTGCGAATATTTTAGATTAAAGCAGCATGGTAAAGAAAAAGTATTCAAGGACATATGGTGCAAAACAAACATAGTTTCAATAGAGTTGGGAGCTGTAAAAATAAATGAGCCTGCACTAGCTTAAATCATTTAATTACTACAGCTGATTTATCTGTGTCTTTTAATTAATCTGTGTCATGTAATTCATTTTAGTCTGCACTTTGATATTGTTATGTTTAATAATTCATGTTAAGAAATAAACAGACTGGGGTAATTTAATAATCAATCGATAAAGTAATTTGCCATTGAATTATAATATTGTCCCAGGTAATTTTAGGAATTTGCACAGAGTTTTATAGGGTTATTTGTTCCCGGGTAATTTACAAAACCTTACAACAAAGTAAATCAAAAATGGAAACAAGAGCGCCATCTATTTCCATCTATTTTTCTGTAATTTTCCTGCTGACTATATATGTTATGCTACCTGAATGCTACTACGCCCGCTGATCTTTAAGACTCAGCCCACTGGCGTCAATGATTGACTTATTTGTCATTGATTGACGAGTCACTTTTCATTTGTTGAATAGTTGCACTCGCCACACGGGTCTACTACCACACATGGATTGAATGGTAATTTACAAAACCTTATAATAAAGTAAATTGAAAATGTAAACAAGAGGGCCATCAATTTTTCTGGAATTTTTCTGCCGACTATATGTATTATACTAGCCAAATGCTACTACGCCCGCTGATCTGTAGAGAATCAGCCCACTGGCGTCAATGATTGACTTATTTGTCATTGATTGACGAGTCACTTTTCATTTGTTGAATAGTTGCACTCGCCACACGGGTCTACTACCACACATGGATTGAATGGTAATTTACAAAACCTTATAATAAAGTAAATTGAAAATGTAAACAAGAGGGCCATCAATTTTTCTGGAATTTTTCTGCCGACTATATGTATTATACTAGCCAAATGCTACTACGCCCGCTGATCTTTAGAGAATCAGCCCACTGGCGTCAATGATTGACTTATTTGTCATAGATTGACGAGGCACTTTTCATTTGTTGGATAGTTGCACTCGCCACACGGGTCTACTACTACACCTGGGTTGAATAGTAATGCCTTTGTTAAGTTTTGTTTTGCTATCGGAGCTTTATCAGCATATTGTTTTGTATCTATACTTTTTAAGCCATATGTATTTATAGATTGTATTAATGCTCATTATTTATCATTGTTTTGGTGTAATATTAATCAAGATTACTAGTTCACCAGGTTTTTTTCTGGGGGTTTGCAAGCCTTTTTAAAGGAGTTCCTCCGTGAAGTTTGTCCGACTGCGTCAGCGTCGGTTTTTCAAAAAAAAAAAAAAAAAGTAGTAGTAATGGTATTAGTCATAGTAGTAGTAGTAGTAGTAGTAGTAGTAGTAGTAGTAGTAGTAGTAGTAGTAGTAGTAGTGGTAGTAATGGTAGTAGTCGTAGTACTAGTAGTAGTAGTAGTAGTAG